>JAHPZR010035197.1:22500-85000 GCA_019787425.1 Platygyra sinensis
GTTATGGATGCACGCGGGAGGTTGCTAAGCACAAAAGAAGCGTAAGAGTCGCACGAGGCGAAAGCTGAGTGCTACTCTACCCTCGACCTTCGACAACAACAACACCTTTCTTTTGCCTTGTACATAGAGAACATAACATAACATAGATAAAAACAAAAAGTTTTGTTTGTACTTGTTAAAGCCTGGAGCTTCTTGAGTGTTTGGCAAACCTCCAAAGTGCATCCATAACTCAATAGTGCACGCTATGGCGTTTACCATTTGTTTTATAACATAACATTGAGACATTGGAACAACAGAAGTCTTTTTATTGAGCTACATCACAAAGCGAGCGCCTTGCTTTAGTTGTTGAGTACGTCAGCAGCATACACCCATGGGCAAATAGTAGATGCTCAATTGCCCAATCAGAGCGCGCACTTTGCTTTAATTATGTTATAGTAAAATTTTAAGGTGCCTCGATCCATTCACAAATTTATGAGAGTATTTGCCATGTGTGATCAATGTGCTCAGTGTTCTGCAATTCTGAACAACCTACTTGATTAATCTCCTGAAGATAAAATACATTTCGATAGCGTTCGATAGTGTGAACATTACGTCTTTTAAATACAGGCTGCTTGCAAATTCAAACCCGGGCCTTAGAAATAGGACTATTTATGTACAAGAGGCCGATACAACATGGAACCAAGGCGTTGTTAGATTTAAGTGTTTTTCCTTGTTTAATATATCCAGTTTCGACGTGCACAAAAAGATGTCTCTCTAAGATTGTGGCAGACTACGGTCAACAATTGGAATTTCATCTCAGAGACGTTCGCGCAGAGATATCAACATTGGATTACCATTCAGCGTTAAATACAAGTTAAGGAAACAAAAAAGGATTCCTATCAAATCAAGTTATTTGCCCAGTTGTCTATATTGGTTCCGTAACAAAATATTGTAGATGGTAAGTTAATGAAGATTAAAAACTGTTGAGGAACACGACTCTCGAAAGTGCATGCTTGTTGGATTTTTACAGCAATTGTTGGCCTCCCTAGCTACTGATAACATATCTACATTCATTGCGTTTTACAGCGAAGCCAAATCACTGAAAGGCCTCCCTTCAGATGCACTTCTGTTGAGGGGAAATCTGACATCACAGCCTGTTATACGGCATGGTGCACCGGTGCCACTGAAATTATTTTGGAGTGCGCTGTTCTAAAACATCACTCACATTAGACCTAAACAGATGATGATTCTTGCCCTCGATTTGGTGAAGATTGGAATTGATCCCTCATTCGCTTGTAAAACTATTTCAAATCCTACTTTTCGAATGTATATAACCTTTGTAATAATGTATTTGGCATTTATATTTTAGAGAAGTTTATTGTAACGTATTAACTTTTGCGGGCTGGCTATTTGATACATCTCTTCGCCATCGTTTTTTTTTTAATTCTATCGACGATCTTTCCCTCTGTTGTGTTATCCTGTGGAGAAAAAGAACTTTTAAGAAATCTGCGATAAAGTTGAGGTGATCCGCCGACATGAAAACTTAATATAATAAAAAAAAATGGGGAAATTTTGCAAGAGTGGCGACGAACTACATGTTAAAGCAAATTTGATTTTTTCAACTGGGTTGATAATGTGAATTGGCTACCGTAAAGATATTCCAAAGCTGACGTTTCGAGCGTTAGCCTCTCGTCGGCGCGAATCCGTTTGCCTTCATTCTAAAGTTATTCTCAAGGGTTTTCGCTCTAATTTTCATGCATCATCTCTTTCTCATTCTAATCAATATCTTCGCCAAATTCAGTGTGCTGAGAATTCTTTTTCACGTAACATTATGAGGATTACTATCAGAGCTATGTGCCAAGAACGTGACGACCTCAACATTTAAAAAATAAAAATAAAAAAATTTTAAAAAAAGAAAGGATTCGCTCCAACGAAGGGCTAACGCTCGAAATGTCACCTTTCTGAATTTCCTTTTGGTGTCCAATTTACATTATCAACCCAGTTGATAAAACCAAATTATCTTGTAATACTCCCAACAACGCAGCACGACAGTGTCTTTAGAAACTTACCCTCTTTATATGTTAAAGCTATGATGTTTTGATTTTTATCCCCTGGCAATAAGATTAAGGTCTATCGGTGGATTGTCTTGGTATTCCTTGCTTTACTATTTTGCTTCCTTTGTTTAAGAGCATTTTGGTTTCAGGCCAAAGGCATGCCCTGCAGTCAACATCAAGATCATTTATCAACTCCTGTCAGAGGCTATGTCTGTGGGCGATTGGGACAACAATAAGTATGCTTGTGTCAATACAAAAAGAAAACCGCCGGCGGTGAGTCAGCTTGTTTTTGTAGTTTGCTCATTATCGTCTAAGACAAGCTTATACCACAGTACCATTCATTAAAATCTTCATAAATGAGGCAGTGTAAACCTTGGACGCAGGCTTTTAGACACTGAAATTACTCCAGGAATGGTAGGACACTTACACTGATAAATTACGTTACCATATAATTGTTGGAGCTAAAACCTTTGTTTTCGGTCCTCGACACATTGTACCAAGCCAGTAGCTCGCAATATCCGTATCCGTTTGCGCACTTTTGCGATAATCACCGACTCATGACGGTTAAATTAAGAATAAACTCGCTCGATCCCTTTAAATTAATCAGTGTGGATTTAATGCACGCCATGCTTTCTTTTCTTGTTACCTTTCTCTTTGTTTTGTGATTTAGATTATTCTTAAAGCTAGGAATTTTATGAAAGTTTTGATCCTCATAAGGATTAATAATTACTGAGCAAGTGATCTGTTGAAATGGTCTATGACATCATTCAGCCATTAAACTGACAATTAATGTGAGCGGTGTGGCCTCTGACTGGTTTTATAACTTTTGTCAGTTTTGTTTTGTTTCTCATCAATTTTCTGTTAGGACAAGTTTCTGGACAATTGATAACAAAATCCAATCAAGTACATCTTCCAGGAATTTTTACTCGATCTTTGACTTAAGGCGAAAAGCGTATTTTTAGTGAAGGATTGGATTTGTGTGCCAGATCGTACAAATAAAGCTGCCCTTTTCAATTTTTCCTGTAAGTGAGGACGCTGGCTTGGAGCATATATTCAGATTACACCACAAAGAAACACAACTTCTTATATTATGCCCTGCAATGCGGTTAACCTTAAGTCGCAGTAATTAACGTGAATATTTCTTTCATCCAGCATGAGTCAGGACTTCTTGCCCTGGTTGCGACATACCATGAACACTTTTCAGAAGCGTGATCTATTTCAAAGGAACTGACGTAAACTGTCATAAACATTTACAAGGTTCAGTTCTTGTTTCTTTGCTTTTTAATATCTCGTTATGGAACAACCCATTTTTTTGTCAATAATAACTATATCTTGCAAAGCCCAAGAAAATGTTACAGAACATATCGCACCATTTAAGTTAACAATTGGAACACGTGCCTATGCCGTGAAACGAATGGCACGTGACATTTTAATTTGGACATGCACTTAAACATTATTTGGAAGCAACATAAACTATATTGGCTTTATATCTTGAATGTGATCAGTTCGTAATTAATAACGCCTCACTTTGCTGGGTAACAAAGCAATAATATTTTAAAGGAGTATTCCCTTTTAACATAGCACAGACATTGACCTAAACAAACAATCAAACAAAGCGTTCCATGATATCGTTTACATATTTGCTTGATTGTTTATTTTGAAAATCATAAAACGTACTTAATGTTAAAAAAAAAATTGCCTTATTTTGTTTGCCGAGACAACTTCAATAATGTTGCTTAAGTAACAGGCCACAGAAATGCACACAAATTTGAATGCACTTGATACAGTTAATGGAAATTTTCTCTATAGCAAAAATAGAGATAGAAAATGAAGATATCGCCAAAAAGTAAATCATTTCTCATTGTGCTGGGATACAATTATGACAAAGCATTACCGTTTGTTTCATGATGCAGCCATTTCTGTGATATTAATAGCCGACAACGTTTTGGCAAAGCTGGCGTGAGCTAAATGAAGATGAAGGCACACATAAAAACTGACTTTCAGTCACGTTTTTGGGAAGTATTTACATGACGTCAATCATTGTATTATAAGTGGTGGGTTTTTGCATTGAATGTCACGAGGGAGAAATAACGCTTTCTTTTAGTAGCATTAAGATTTCGAAATACTCTCTTCCTTTCCGGTGGTAGAAGCAAATATTGACTTTTTAATTAAGGTAATTTTTAAATTTTCGCATGCTTGAAGTCATTCCTGTTTTCCTAAAAATAACGTTATACTTACTGAAAGCCCATTTCTCAGATTTAGCTTCTCTCGAATCTATTCACAAAATAATCCCAGTTGAGTGTCATGTAGATAATATGACTATTCTGAACTTAACACTAACTGTCGTACATGAAACTTTCGAGTAAGCTTTACATGTGTCCATGTCCAACTGCTCGAGTAAAGTACCTTGAATGTTGTTAAATATTTCTTATTAGAGACAGAAACAGGACCTCCGAAGGGACCCCAAAGAAAATGACTGAATATATTTCATTAAGAATTGGCGAACCAAGGTTTATAGAGCTGACTTCTAAACACTACGTTACCAAAAGTAATTATTTTCTGTTTAATTAAATAGCTTAACGTAATTACTAGGCACAACTTGAAGTCTCACGGTACTATGATGTCATAGATCTTGTAACACCAACTGGAAACGTGCTTAAAGTCATTCTTTCAAGGTTAATAATAATGTACTGAAAAAAACAACAAAATATAAATTAGAAATGAAAAGAAAAAACAATTAACGTGCCTCGATCCATTCACAAATATATGAGGGTATTTGGAATGTATGATCAATGCGCTCAGTGTTCAGCAATTATGAACAATCTACTTTATTAGGGAGCTTTAGATTGGACTACGAGTGCGAGTTTGAGTACGAATACGACTTTCGAATTTCAAACCAGAGACATTTCCAGAGCCCTCCTTCTTCATGTTGGTTTTAGGTAGAGAGAGTAGCTCATGGGATGAAATGGGTATGTGTTGTGATAATGTGAAGCCTGAAAACTAAAATTAAAAAGTCGTACTCGTAGTCAATCTCGTACTCGTAGTCCAATCTAAAGCTCCCTATTAATACTCTCCTGAAGACGGCATACATTTCGATAGCCTTCGATAGCGTGAAAATTACGTCTTCTAAATCCGGGCTACTTGCAAATTCAAACCAAGGCCTTACAATTAGAACTATTCATGTACAGAAGGACGATACAACATGGAACCAAGGCGTTGTTAAATTTAAGTGTTTTTCCTTGTCCAATATATCCAGTTTCGACGTGCATAAAGACATGTCTCTTTAAGATTGTGGCAGACTAAGGTCAATAATTGGAATTTCATCTGAGTGACGATCACGCAGAGATTTCTACTTTGGATTAACATTCAGCGTTAAATACAAGTTAAGGAAACAAAAAAATAAAATTTCTATCAAATCAAGTGATATACCCTGTTTTCTGTATTGATGTCGTAACAAAAACTTCTAATTCGTGAATTAATCAGGATTGATGCGCATCTCTGGCCCAACTTACTGAAAACGAATGTGAATGAAAGTTTAAAATATTCCAGCAATGATTTCTCTAGAAACAGTTACAGCCACTATTGGCTTTAGTGGTCAAATGCTATGTAGCGTGATACAGTCTTCCACAAAACTATCTCTTCCTTACTTCGAAGATGCAATCAGAACTGATTAGAACAAGCAGTTATTTTGGACCTTCATAGTCTTAGACAATTAATGTAAGTTTTTTTCCTTCCGTTTTATTGAGTATTTATGACGTGAAGTAAGTGCGAAGTAGAGATACTTTAGGCCTTTTTTAAAGTTTCGTCCTTGCTAAAAGGACAACAACTTCCTTTCAAGAGCCTAAGAAATCAGTATAATGACTACGTGGAATGATTAAATTCATCTTGGACAAGTGGAAACGAAATAGCTGACTTAAACTGAAGAAATATTTATGACCTCCATAATTTCAAAGGATGAACTATCCTAAAGGGCACTACTCTTGAAAGTGCATGCATGAGTAATTTTTACAACAATTGATGGTCTGCCGAGCTATTGATAACTTGTCTACATTCACTGCGTTTGACAGGGAAGCGAGTTCACTGAGAGGCCTCTTTGTCTTCGCGACTTCAGACACCGCTTCAGACACTCTTCAGTCACTTGACTTCAAACACTCTTAAGACACACTTCCTTAGCGGTTGACTGGTAATATGACGTCACTACCTTCTGTTGCACGGAACGTCAGTGCAACCAAAATATTTTAGAGTATATTGTTCCCAAACATTTCTTACTTTAAATGCGAAAAGATGAAAAGCCTTGCACTCGAGTTGGTGTACATTTGAATCTCATGCCTCATTTGTTCCTAAAAACTATTTCAAATCCTAAATTCAAGTGTATCAGCCTTTCATTAATGTTTTTGGCAGATATTTTCTCTAGAACTGTGTAGTTGTAATGTAGTATTTTCTGTTTGCTAGCTACTTGGTACGTCTCTTCGCCACCGGTTTTTCAACTCAGTCATCAATCAGACAAGAAATCTAAGATCGCAGATACAAAATGGAATTGACCCACCAACAGAACAATAAAAGATAATCAATAAACTGGGAACGTTTTGCAAGGACTCAGAGGCGTTGAGACAAACCTCATGTATGCCGCCATGCTTATAAAGTTTTAATTTTTCCCTCTAGCACTAAAAGTACTAGTATCTCATTTTAGTGACTTGCTGTTCCTTACCTCGCTACTGTGCTCCTATTTTGAAAAGCACTGTGGTTTCAGGCCAAAAGCATGTAACACAGAGATAATCGACGGAATTTATTCATCAATAGTTGCTGTCAGAAGGTATTGTCTGGGGCCAACGTGAAAGCAATAAGGATGCGTAGGCAAATACTACGAGAAACCCGCGGGCGGTGAGTCAGCTGATGTCTTTGTTTCTTTGATTTTTTTCATTACTTTCCAACTGAAGGTTATACGATATTACCAGCAAGCTGAAAACCATTCATTCTCGGCCATCCAGCATTAAAATCTACATAAATAAGGCAATGTGAACCTTGGACTAATACATTTTTTTGTTTTTAAAAACCGATATCAATCCGTTAATGGTAGCGGGGCACTTGATGCTAAAGGACATCAATTTATTATTGGTTGAAATAAAGCCTTTTTTTTTCCTCCCTCGACATATCGTGTAAAATCGGTAAAGTAGCTCACAATATTCTTATCTTTCGCGCGCTTTCGTGATAATCACCGACTCATAAAAGTTAGATTAACCATAAATTTGTTCCGGGATCCCTTCAAATTAATCCCTGTGGATTTAGTCCTCGTCTAAATTGTTTTCTTTATTTAGTTTGCTAAGTTATTGTTAAAGCAAGGGCTTATATGAGACTTTGATATTCATTAGGAATTACTGAGCATGTGATCTGCTGAAATGATCGAAGACGTCATTAAATTGACAATTAAAGGTGTGCCCTGTAATTAACTTAAGCCGGCCAGCAGTCTTTTTTTTTTGTCCTGCAGCTTACATTGTGGTCAGTACTGGAGAACAATAAAAGATTTATTTAAGTCGCATTGCTTTAGACAGATTCTACTTCTGGCAGTCACATCTCAATCAGCATAGAAAATTTCTAAAAGGTGACAGTTGATAAGAACTGTTTCAGTCTAAATTTCTTACATTAAAGTCCACCATTGCAGGATTTCTTACTCGATCACGGTAAGCTGATATTGTGTCAGTTCTCTCCCGGCGACCGTCGGTACCCTACACCTTTGTTTAAGAGTAGTGGATCATCCACAGGAATGCGTAAATTACGTCAATTAGTCTTCCTGCTATGTTTTCTGGTCAATTCTGCCTCCATCTTTTGTTTAATTTCTTCAGTCTCATGTGATTTTCATTTCGTTTGAACTGTCCGCGAAAGTAAGAGAAAGAGAATATCAGTAGTCTGAATATAGAATGTCACGTTTAATATAGAATACATATGCAAAAGCCGGGTACAGAAATGTACGATCCAAATAGATTTTTAACGTTATATATTTCCTCATTCTTTGTGGCTAATCACTTATTTTTAGATGTCGGTGTAGCCAATACATAACATTTTGATGCTTTCTCCTCATCTCAAAATCAAAAGTTCAATCGATCATGTCATGAAAATGGCTATACCATCATCGATTCAAACTTCTATATTCAAATTCATTTAGCATTGAAAACACTGGAAAACAACAAACCTACTCAAGCTCAACCGATGCGCAAGCAAGTTGTTTGAAATTATTATAATATATGCATTCGTTACTCTTAAAATTACCGAGTACCCTTTAAGAGCTTTGAGGTTTGTTTGACGAAAACACTCGATAACAGTTGACCCAAATCGAATCCTTTTTTTCCAAGAAAACCACGTGCACAGTACACCGGCGACAACAGCCTCGAGGAAACAAACTTGCTCATTTGCAGATAGCCGCAAGCAATGAGTCAGCTAATTTTGTTGTTATTTCTGGTCAAAGCGGAATTTTACAACGCCTTTTCAAACATTCGCCCATTACTATAAAACGAGACACTTCGCCACCAAAACTCATAAAAATAGCACTGTCTGACAGAAACAGAGAGGGAAAGGCATACATATCGAGCTGCAGCCATCCGTTATCGATAGGGCAAGTTTTCCAAATGTATGTCAAACAATCTTAATAATCAGACCCTTCTGCGCATGCCTGGCAAAAGCACAGATCCACCACAATACACTGCAATATAACTGAATAGATCTAGGACTGTAATCGATACAAGGATAGACGCACTATATAACCTAGATGAAATCAATTCCCTAGGAAAAAAGAAGCCGCTTACATTTTTCAACAGTGTAAATAAAAGAATAAATGAGTCAGGTGATTCATTATCATTCACAGCGGTCAATCATTGTGTCTTCAGTTATCTATTCAATATATTTACACATTTTTGTTCGTATTTATTTTTTATTTGTAATGCCAGATAGCTTGCGAATAGAGCGATGTCACAGAGACTGTTACCACCAGCGACCTGCCTTAGAAAAATATAATCAAAACTCCTGTATTGAGACTAGTCTTATAAAAAATATATGTTACTTGGCGTGCCTCCGTGTCTAATTTTCAGTGTTTCGAAGAAAACAATAGTTATTTGTTCATCGCAGTCCTCCTCTGAAACGAGCTGTCAATGAAAACTATATAATGCCAAACAAAACTTCCAGAAGTGAGGGCTATCTGAAAAAGGATTATAAAAGTTGTTTTCTTTGAAGGTCACCTTTTCATTTCACTATACTTCAGACTGTGATGTTTCAAATGTGTCTTGACGCCGTTTGTTTTTTTTGTTTTTTTTGTCGATGAAATCCTTTTGTTTAACCATACAAATGTGAGCGTTTGAGCAGCACTTTCAAGTGGTTTTGATTTCGTGGTTCTCAGCAAGTTAATTAAACGCTAATTCACCTTCCTTTGATAATGTTTTGCAAAATAGCACTTAGAATTTTTCAACTCCAATAAGTTCATCGAAACTTGATTATCCCGCTAAAATTGTAACCTTCTTGAATTATGCCCTGCAATGCAGATAATTTTAAATTGTAGCAATTGACCTGAATATTTCTCGCATCCGACATGAGTCAGGACTTCTTCTCCTAGATGCGACATACCATGAACACGCTTCAGAACGTTGATTTATTTCAAAGAAACTGACGTAAACAGTCATAAACAGTTACAAAGTTCAGTTCTAGCTTCTTTGCTTTGAAAACAATAAACTGAAATATTCCAAAGTCGAAGAGAATGTTACAGACCATATGACAACATCCAACTGGAACATGTGCCAAGACGGCTATCGCGTGACATCCTAATTTGCATATGAGTTCTTTAGCTGGAGGGCCTAAATATTCAGTTCTAGGGGGCTTCTACATAAACTATATTGGCTTCCTAACTGGAGAGTGATCGATTCGTGATGAATTTCAGTATACTTTGTTGGGTAACAAAGCAATAAAGCGGTATTCGCTTTTAACAGACAAACACCCAAAAACGGTCTAAACAAACAATCTGATAAAAAGGCTTGAAGTTCCATGGTCGTGTTTGTTTATCTGTTTGATTGTTTGATTTTAAGTGCTTATTTTGAAAACTATAAAACGTACTTTGTGATGAGAAGATGAAGAAGAAGATTAGCTATTTTTGTTTCTGAAAATAACATAAATTGTGGGCCACAGAAGGGCACACAAATTTGCACTGCGTGCAGGTATTACAGTTTTTGAAAATAGGGTTTATTGTTATGTTGCATGATTTGAAGAGGGGCAGGGTAAGGTAGAACATGAAGATATCGCCAAAAAGGAAAAAAAAAACATTGTTCATTGTGGTGGGACATTATTATGACAAAGTGTTATTGTTTGTTTCATGATGTAGCCCTTTTTTGTGATATAGATAGCCGACAACGTTTTTGCAAAGTTGCCATCAGCTTAATGAAGATGAAGACACGCGTGGAAAACTTTCAGTCACGTTTTAGAGAAGTATTCACATTACACCAATAACGACTCATAACAGGGGGAGCTTTTTCATTGAGTATCACGTGGGAAAAAGCCTTCTTCTGGTTGCAAAAAGGTTTCCAAAAGACCCAGGTTCAGATACCCGAAGAAACGTTTTACTAGGGAAGAAACAAAAAGAAATATCTTTAATAAATTATTGATCGCTTAATAACGTTACGCGTGCTTGTAGACATGTTCGTTCTCCCAAAAAAACATCATCAACAATTACTGACAGCTCATTTCTCATATTTAAGTTCTCTTCGATCTATTCAGGAAATACTCCCAGTTGAGCTGGAGCTTAATATGACTTTTCTGATTGTAACACTAACCAAGCTGTCGACCTCTAGAGTGCGTCAACAAATTCGATTGATATTGTTCGTTGTTGTAACAAAAACTTAACCATAAACTGAAGGTCTTTGTCTGTACAGCTTGTTTCATTTTGGCCAAACAACGACAATCCTTTTAGATTTCTACCATGATTCATGAAAACCTCGATTTAGCGAATAATAACGGATTAGTTTGCCTTTGATAACTTTCCCGCAGCGTCTCATTTACACTCTGATATTGCTTCTGTTGTTCATTATGGTGTCTGCTGCCCTTCAAGCTCAATATTTTTTCTTTACCTTCAACCACAGCACCATACGCTGGCGGCCGGTTAGCTAGTGATGTATCTTACAGTAAATGAAAAACCTATACAGTGAAATTCAGCATGCGCCGGTCAATTTTCCTCGGATAGCTTATCTGGTTATTATACCGGCCGGGTTGCGGCTTGACCTGCTTTAATATCTGAATAATTACTTTTGCACTTGATTTAACCTTAAATTATGGTGGAAGTTTGCACAAAAAAATTCAGATTAGTCAAGAAATAATTCCAAAAAGTTTCTTCAGAAAGGAATTTCAAATTAACTTTTCCTCCGTAAATACTCTCTTCGACGACAAAAACGTCATGCGAAAATCGTAAAACTCGATTTAACGATTTCGTTAAGCTTGAGAAGGCGAAATGAATAAGTGCTATGTTAATAACTGCTAAATAGAGGTCGCGAAAGGGATGTATGTGTTCCAGGGCCCTAACCCTCTGCGAAAAAGTAGCTGTGGATTATTTGTTATGGGTTGTATACAGTACAAAATTTTATCTTACGTGGTAAACGGGCATTAGTTTGACGCAATCAAACTGCAGTAAGGGTGACAAATAACTCATTGAAACATTTAAGAAAGCGTGTCAGTTGTAGATACACAACTAATGTGCTTTTTTTATTCTTTTTACGTCACAAAAGACCAGGATGTCTGCTTCACCGAACTTACAACGTAATAGGAACAACATTTCATAGAGCACTTCACTTACTTTCGTAATAATTCATTTTGCAAGAGATCTTTTATAAAAAAAAAAATACCTATAACATTCTACGTACAGTTCAAACTAAAATGCAAAATCATGCTTTTTTTGTATCATGAAATATATCTAATTTTGGAAAGACGTTCCGTAACGGGGCTAAAGAAAATTTCAAATACGTCACATACAAGTGCATTCAAGGACTACTTTGCTAAACAACTCAGTTCTTCGACATTGTTTGCGTTATCTAGTATTTTACGTAGTCGCAGGGATTCTGTTTGCTCTTTGTTCATCTATCGTGACTTATTTGAACATCTATTCTTGATATTGCGGTCAGCTCTTGATATTAGCGTCTTTACTCACGGAATTATTACTAATTATGCAAAACATTTAGTCAACCAGAAACAGAATATTATTACTTTCAATTGACGTAAGGTCAACTCCCACGTTACCAGAGAAGCTTTATAAGGCAACATAGCCTGCTTGAAATCATTTGCGACTTGGCACTATGGAAGGAAAGACAGTTCTGCGTGCTTCTGTAAGTGGAACAATAAATCCAAAAGATGAAAAAGACCCTGAGGTTAGTTGTCCATATTTTCTTTATTTACTGCCTCGCTTCATATCACTGTGTGCAGGAATACGGCAATAAATTGATCAACTGATTCTTAAGTGTTTCTGTTGCTAGCGTGCCGTATTGGATGTTTGCAATGGGGGATTATGAACCAAACACAACACGAAAGGAAAATCATACAAAAACATTTAACACTACTGAGAAAAACAACTTCGGTTTGTTGTGGTGTGATAACAAGATGAGTCTAGCCTTGGTCTTAATCCACTGGAAAATTCTTAATTTCGTGCATCGCAAATCATCCAGACGATAGCATGTCGGTTTTATTTATAGGCCAGTTTGCGGCCAAATCCATCGAGCATTTCTAAAAAGGCCAGCGAGCAATATTCGTTTACGCAAAAGAAAACCGGATGAAGAATGAAAAATATTTCTGAATTTCTTAAGGAATGTAGATATACTAGCGTTTGAATTTGAAGTGTGTTGATAAGCTGAAATTTTGAAAATTGCCATAAAGTTACTGGCATCTCGTATTCCCTGCACCGCTTTAAAAGTTTTCGAATTGTGGATTTTCTATTGAGCTGCAATGCCAACTTCATGGTCAGTGTATGACGGATGCGAGTCAAGAACTGACTTTTGACCGTCATTCGTTCTGCATATCACATGCACGCCTGTGGAGTTACACGTGGATTTGGTAACAATAAGACTGTTAATTTAAGTATTCGTCCATGAACTGGAACGGTTACATAACAAAATACAATAATGAAGCGCGTCTCTTGAAAAGCAGGTACATTATTAATTTACTTTTTGACTTTCGTTCAATCTTACAGGCCTACAAGATTACCGTTGTTTATGACGACGGCAGCAAGTCTGTGCTTCGAAAGAAATATGAGGAATTTGTTGACTTACAAGTAAGCTTGCCGATGGGTTTAACCATAGTTAATAAAGCGGAATGGTTAGGAAGCCCGGCAAACATCAAAGGAGCAAACAAAGATGCCATGATTTAAAAAAAAACAAAACGAATTTCATAACCATTCCCCTCTATTAACTATGGATTAACCATAGTCAATAGTAAAGCTATAACTATAGTTTAACTTAGAAGTTTGTTCCTGTTCAATTGTCTTCTTGGCAAACTATGCATTAACCATAGTCAATAGTAAAGCTATAACTATGGTTTAACTTAGAAGTTTGTTCCTGTTCAATTGTCTTCTTGGCAAACTATGCATTAACCATAGTCAATAGTAAAGCTATTAACTATGGATTAACGTATAGTCAGAAGTTTGTTCATGTTCAATTGTCTTCTTAGCAAAGTAGCCCACACAGTGTTCAAAGGCAAACAAATTCCTTTGCATGAATCTAAATATTTTTTAAATTAATTTTGGCCTTGGAGCTATTTCTGTTTCTTCCTGGTTAAATAAAAAGTTCCGTAAAATATTCCAAGAAACAGAGGAAGTCAAGATTTAATATCCGGATCCCAAGACGATGGCGTGGCAGGTTGATAAGAAAGCTCCGCCCTGTCTGTATCAAGCGGATGGATTCACCATGCAGACATTAGTTATAGCATGCAGTGTCACTCCGCTTAGGCTCAAAGATTCTACAGAAAAAAAAATCACAGTACGGATATTTTCAACGAACTTGATGTCGCCTCCTCAGTTCCTTGTAATAATGACCATATCTCGATAGTCTTACCCAGTTTAGAATGACGTGATATTTTGAGTTATTTCGGAGACATCTTCAAATTTTAGAAAACTGTCAAATGGGAGAGGGGGTGGGGAGGAGGCGTTGAACTCACAAAAACGAACAAACACTGAGGATGGTCAAGGATAGACATGTTTAAGAGTGACTGCAAATGACGAACTTTATACAAAGTAGATTTACATGCAGGCTAAGTCTTCAAGATTCCATGGCTCTATGACTTCTAATAAACTTTAAGAAAAAAAAGTAGACAAACGTAGCAAAGAAAACGGCAGAAACTCGGTTTTTCTATCCATTTTAGGTTAAAGTTTACGAATTACTCAAGCAAAAGGGTGGCTATTCCAGAAAGACTTCAAGAACTCTTATTTCCAGCTTGCCAGGTACGTTATTTGAGAAAACTTGGTCACAAAAAACGACTTCTGTAGTCACCGTTGATCGATATTTAGTTTATTTGATCGAGGTCCTAAAATCCTCATTAGGTAGATGTCTTACAAGGATGTTCTCGAATTACATTCTCATATACGGCGAAAAGTAGTCACAAGTCCAAATATGTAAGACCAGATTACTTATATATTAATCATATAATAGTAAATTGCTCACATTTTAATGGTCAAATTATGACCAGGATTTTTTCAGTCTCCAATCGAGAAAGTGTGCAGCTATGATTGAATTTTGAGTGACTTGTTATTGATTTAAATTGCTATACGCAACAATCGCAGAAATGTCAATACCTCCTGGTTAGTCTTAAATTCATTATCTCATAAGAAGAGTCTATTTTGCAGAAAACAATTCGGCACTCTCCCGCATTCTCTTCAAAGACAGCGATTTAAAAAAGATGGCAAGAATGGATGAATTTATTAAGGTATTTTTTTGAGATTTTAAAATACTTAGGGTGCGTTCCTCTGGGGTGATCTGGATCAGGATCTGTCTGGATCATGATGCATCAAAGGAACCGGTAAATCCATGGCCAGAGTGGATTCGTCGGTTCTTTTGATGTACCATGATCGAGACAGATCTTGGATCACTGATCGGGATCACCCCAAAGGAACGCACCTTTAGTCTACAAGTGGAAAAAGCTGTTATCTTGCAGCTCACAATGTAAATTCCAAAATAACTAATTTGGATTTATTTATTTTTTAATTACAGGAACTTTTAACTCTTCCGGCTCTGGTTCGAAGGTCTGAAATTGTCCTGGGTTTTTTCGGCGCTTTGAACGGGCAAAATGGAACTATTGAAAGGTAAGGCTATAAAGTGCAGCGAAGGTTTTAAATTCAGCTAATCCATCAAGCCTGAACAGTATTTTTACTCCTGTAGGTCCTCCAATGAAGAAGAACTGAAAAAAGTCACTAAAGTGGCCGAAATGTTAAGCGGTAAGGAGAAAGAAATAAATACTTCAAACAATCCCAGCAAAAGTCAAAACATGCCTTTATCTACCTTGAAGGGTAATAAAAGTAGGTAGCAATGAAACTAGTAGCCTCCCTAAACAAGAACTCATCAAATTCAGATTCTTGACAGACCAAAAAGCAAATCAAGGATAACCCTTTCTTGTGCAAAAGAAAATCTAAAATCATGGCGATTTTTTGGATTCTGAATGGAACTCTTTTCTTTAGGTCGAGATCCGCTCAGAGATATACCTCAACAAAGTCCATTGGTAAAGCGAAAAGCAAAGTATAGTTCGACCTGGATTCCAGAGGACCTGCACGTCCTTAGCGAGGAAGCAAGAGATCATCTGTACCAGAAGCTGAACAGGTTGAATGAACGACGGCCAAGTAAAGAGATCCCAACGATTCCTGGTAAGCTGAGAGCGACTTCAGTCACTGATGATGACTTAGACAAAAAAGTGGCACCTCAGAGGCCAGGTTTAAGGAGGAGGCCATTCAGTGTTGCTGTCGGTATCGCCGACCTAGGCAAGCTAACAGAAAACGTGTTGAACGAAAAGAAGCCTGAACAAGAGTTGAGCCAGCAACAATCTGAGAGTGATGGAGAGGACAGTCCCTCAGCACAGACGGAGAGTTCAGCCATCGACTCTGAGTATTCCGAAGTGGAGGAGACTCGTTCCAGGAAGATTTCAACTCAATCTAGCGCAAGAAACAGCCTGGCAAGAACGACCCCCAATAGGACAAAGCATGTCGCTATTTCGTCATTCTTTGCCGAAGAAAGCGGCGAGGTTTCTCTAGAGGAAGGCGAGGAGGTTGAAGTGCTACAGAAGGAGTCTAGCGGTTGGTGGTACGTCAAAAGTGATTTCTGTGAGGGGTGGGCACCAAGTGCTTTTCTAGCATCTGCCGGATCCAGGTCCCCATCTCCAGAGACGCCAGATGAACAGCAAGTCTCAGACAGCCAGGAAGAGTCTTGCCAAATCAAAGAAACCCTGGATACCTGTCCCAAAGAGGAAGGGGCTAAGGAAAGAAAATTTGTCCTACCAAAAACAGAGAAGGTAGCTATTATATTAATTAGTGACAAATTTGACTTGCCTATTTTCAACATGTAGGATTGCTAAAATTGAATCTAAGTTTAAACACTTCTTAACAGTGGCTTCCTTTACGACAAGGTATCGATTATGTTCGCTTTTATTTTTATTTGTTCTTAATTTCATTGTTGTTGTCTGCAAAACCAACTTCAATCGGGTTTAATCTGTTGGTGAAAAACAAGTTGCGTGATTATGTGTGGGTTAATTATAACAAAAGGGATAAAAACATATGCTTTGTCACGGGAAAAGCTATTGTCTTTCCCAGGGGGGTTGATTCTTAATGTTCTTTGAAAGATACCGAGCTGAATATTGTACGTGAGCGTGCACTCTTTTGTGTTATTCATTATTAAACCAATTACAAAAGCACAAGACTAGGGATTGCTAAAATGAATGGATGCTGAAAATTCCATTTACTGAATTGTTCTCATCTGTAGAAGTTCATCTTGACAACAGCACCTTATATATTTCCCTACAAATTATTCTTCTCATATTAGAGAAATTACATACTTAGGTATGTCATCAAAAAATAATCGTGACTGCAGCCGACCAATATGATGTGAAAGTTGATTTAAAAAAAACAAATACCAAAATACCAAATTAAATTCTGTGTCACTGAAAGAAGGAATGCATTAATAAATCGTTTGAACACTTTGTAATTAGGTGAATGAACAAATAGGTTAACAACAAGACGATTATTAAACATCCTCATAAAGGTTAACGTAATAATTATGCTTTCAAAATGTTATTTCCTTCAAAGGTCACCAACGTGTTTTGTTAGGAAGTTTGAAAAAAGCAGTCATCTGGTCAAATGGATCAAGTCAAACTGTTCCAGTTATCTGGCACAAAACTGATAATTTCTAGGCTCAGTTTGAACGGCCATTTCTTTGATTGGCAACGGTTGCCACCATCATGAAAACAAACAAAACGAAAATAAGCAAGCATTTAATTATAACACCGTGAGAGGTATATACGTAACTGGACTGACGCCACTTCCTTCCATGTAGTGGGCTGCGGTTTAACTCGATCAAGGAATCTGAGACGACATCATATAAGACGCACTCTACCATTTTCCTTTTCACAGACTCTGGATCGGGACGTTGCAAGAGGAGCTCAGACGATAACAACCGAAATGAACCGACGACCCAAGTTCCTTACAGTAGAAGGAATACAGAAGAGGAAGAATCCCGATAAAAACTACGTAAGTGAACTGATAAATCTCGCTTGACTAATTAAAATATAGCACTTTAAACATCGCTTAAAAGCTTTTGAGATTCCATTTGTTGCAGTGTGATGCATATCTTACATGGCTTGTGACATCTTACACAAAAAAATTCAAAATACTCGATAATTAAGTTCACATTTAGCTAATGATAAACAAATAAACAATAATTTCAAATATGATATTCAAAACTCGCTTTGATTTGTATATCGAAGTATACTTTATTCGCCGTCTCTCGTTATGTTTTACGAGCTATTGATAATTAGATGGAAGATTTTCAATTTACATTTGAACATTGAGAAAAGCTTACAGGAAACTTCGAAAATGGGTGGTTTTAAAATTGTATCAAACATTTTCTCGAAAAATACAAAATTTGTAATATTAAAGTTGGTTTGGTTTAAGCTTTTAATTAAATAAAACAATTTAAGTAGATGAGAACTATACTTCAGAAAATACAATCC
The DNA here is from genome assembly GCA_019787425.1 of Platygyra sinensis. Lineage (NCBI taxonomy): Eukaryota > Metazoa > Cnidaria > Anthozoa > Scleractinia > Merulinidae > Platygyra > Platygyra sinensis. The sequence continues at coordinate 40,746 of JAHPZR010035197.1, forward strand.
GTATATATTTGAAGTAGATATTTTGTGTTCGTGATAGCAGCACACAGACATAGTCGTCCAGATTCATTATTGTGTCTTAAATAATTGTATTTAACAGTTAATTTCATAACTTGTTCCTTGACTAAACGTAAAGTTTTATGCCACAAATTACCAAATTACTTAAACATGTGTTTTTAATTCTCTCTTCTTCAGGTTTATATTCTCAAAGTGGTGTGGTCAGATGGGAATATTAATATCATCTACAGGACATGCAGTGATTTTTTCTTTCTTCAGGTAAAAACCTTGAAAATGAAGCAATTGCCAATTGGAACATTTCTCAGAGTTCCCATTGGCGCTGTTTCTTTGTCGCACACATTGACGTCATTGTATTGTAAGGCTGAGTCATTAAGGATATTGCAACATACGACGTCTTTACAATCTAAAAACAAATATTCCACTTTTGTTGATTGCGGTCTTTTGTTCGCTAAAACAGACCAATATTACAGCGGTGCATGTTTCCACCCAACGCATTCAATTTCATCTTCAGTTTTCGAGTTAAATATCTCATTATCTCAAGTACCGAATTTTGCTGTGTCATCCTTAGTAGCAATCACCCGTAAAAGCAATCTGTTGTGTCATGATCGTGTGGTTGCATGCCCATAAAGCGTCAACTAGGGTGTGCAGAACTTATATAACTTTGAGACTCATTATGTTCGAAGTCCGTCCTTCGGCTTTGTTTATGTCGTAAATTAGTCCTTTGTAAGGCACTGTCAACAGTTGAACAGAATCAGTTTTTAAAATAGTTATCACTGCTATTCATAACACAATAATTTATTTAGGACAGACTTAAACCTTGAGAGGATAATGAATTAATTTTAAAACTGAAAAGTTTGTTTGTCTTTGTTTGTTTGAATATTTGTTTGTTTGATTTTTTGTGCGTTCGTTTGTTCAATAAATTAAACAACATTAGCTTAAAGTGCCCGTACGGCCAAAAAGTTATTTTACATTTTTATCATCTCTATAACATCTAAAAATGTCTTCAAACCCAAAAAATTGAATTCCGATGCTTTTTGTCATAAAGTCAAGCTTTAAATTTTCCGCCTTGGCCACGCCCATTGGTGACGAATGACGTCACTTCAGGAATATCTCAAAGCTTTATGCTTTTATTTTGCTTGCTTGACGACCGCATTGCTTCGCCAACTTCAGTTTGTTTGTTTTTTGGCGAGGAAAACTCCTCACCACTACTGAAACAACAATTACCTAAACTAGAAGGATCTCGTGATTCCTGACTTGACGTCACGACCCATTCAGAAACCCAGACTCTTTTCTGCACTGACGCACGGTCAACTTCATTGGGCGTGGCTGAAGCGGGAACTGTAAGGCAATATCTTAGGGCGTTAAAATCTCAGAATCCAATTTTTTTTCTTAGAATACCTTTTTACACAGTATAGAGCTACCATAACTATAAAAACCCTGTTGGTCGTATAGAAACTTTAACAAAAGACTGAAATACAAAGGGGGAACATCATCATAGTTAAGACTCATCATAAGAGATGGTTTTTATAGCAGTTTGGATTTCTGTTTTGGACATTTTTAGGAAAACCTCAGAAAGGAATTTCCAACCGCCATTGGAAAGGAAATCCCTGCACTCAAAGGTAACAAAATGTTCTAAAAAATAGCACTCTTGAAGATTTGCCAATCCTTTTTTGTCATTTACTTCTCTTTTAAGAGCTATCAACACTCCCTCGCCGTTGTTTAATTTTGTTTATCTATTTTCCTCAGGAAGAAAATTTTCTGAAAACTGTCAGTTTTGTTTCAAAGACGGAAAATGCAAGCGCCAGAAGTTTATGAACCAATTTTGCCATGTAAGTAATAATAATGTGAGAATATTGTTGCAAGGACTGCTTAGTATATCTGCTTAAGAGAAGTGCATTAGTGAAAGCAAGGCCTGGATTTCTCTAAGTATTTTTATTTTCTTTTCAGGAACTAATCAATGCACCTGATAACATCTCAAAAAGCAAAGTTGTTATGGACTTCTGCAGGTCACGTGCCAGTGATGTCCATCCTCTTGGAGAGTGAGTAATAAAAATTGTTTATAACAAAAATAGTTTCATGAAATTATTAAAAGGATCTGATCTCATTTAGAAAAAACTGCAAGTGATCGACTTATTAACAGTATTATGCACATTCTTCGCTATCGTTTTAAAATGGTTCATTTACACTATGCATGACATTTGTTTTCATCTTATTTTGCTCTCAGGTCCGCAAAGAAGGACGGGAAGATTGCAGAGAGTAAGTCTACTAAGCAGCTGAGTTTTTCATCTGCCTTGCTGGCGTCTTCAAATATATATATATATTTGAAATTCTATGTTCGTAAAATGGAAATTAAATTTTCATATTCTTATTCTAGATGATGGTGATGACGACAATGTACAGATCTCTGGACCAGTAGTGTTTGAGCAATACGTAGTGACAGCTGACTACCAAAAGAAAAACAAGAATGATATTTCCCTGACAGCCGGTGACCTTGTTGACGTCATCGAAAGGAACGACTACGGTAAATTATTCATTACTTGAATTTTGTGAAGGGCTAAGGGGTTTTTACAGAAGTTATGTCGAAGTTCTTGCTGATGAAAAAATAATTTTTCTCTATGCGATCAGAGTCGCACAGCCAGGAGTTTGTTAATACAATACCATCATACGGAAGCTGCTGGCTTACTCAGCACCTGGAGTTTATAGACCTCAATGAAAATGATTTTTTTTTTCTTCAATTTTTTAACTTCTCATGCTATTTTCTCTATTAGGCTGGTGGCTTGTTGACCGAGAAGGAGAGCTGGGTTGGGCTCCAGCATCTCATCTTGAGCCATCAGACGACGGATCGGAAGTCACCACATCAAAAGTTTTTGCACCTGGGAAAGGTGAGCTTCCATTTAATAATTTAATAATGCCAATTGGAATCACACTGAGTAAACTACTCAACGAGGATGTTTAGAATCCAAATTTACTTTCACTCAAATGCGTCGCAAGAGTTAGCCTCCTCCAACATTTTGTCTGTTTTAATCCAACAGAAGAGATATACGTGTCCATGAAAAGCTATCAGGCTCAAGCTGACGATGAGCTGTCTTTTGATGCTGACGTGATGCTTAAGTGGTGGAAAAGACTTTAGATGGATGGTGGCTTGTAAGGTAAACAAAGGAATCCAAACCTTAAAATAAATTTCATCTATGAGGGTCGTACAGGGGTATTCTCGTTATGCGTGATTAGCTGATTTTATTTTCCGTGAAACGTGAATTTAGGAAATTATCCTTCGAGATTCGTGACCTGAAGGCTTTGCGTGACCCGTGCAGAACTAGACTTATTATCCGATATTCGTGGCTTTACCATTCTGTTCTACGTGATTTTGGGACGCGAGTCCTCCAAACGTCATCTATCGAGGGTGACACAGGTATGAAATTTGCAATATGGAACCTCCACTAAGCTTTTTGCGGCTTTTCCATCTTAAAACATTCTATGTGTAGAGTGTAAGAACAGGTTGCTAAAAGAGTAACTTACATTCGTATTTTCGTGATTCAGGAAGTCGAAACTTTTACATCTGTGATCCGTAATGCTCTATTTTATTCGTTCGTGAACCGTGCCAGAGGACCCACTGTACGACCCTCTTCTATATTGTTGCTGCCGTCGTTGCTTGTCGCGTTTGCTTATCGTTCGTCAGTGTTGTTCTCACTGCTGTCGAAATAGAAGTTTTTTAAAGGTTCTATCAACGCATTTCTCTCTGTTTCAATTTTTACATTTTTTGTCAAATTTTTCATTTAGATGAACGGGCATTTGCTCACACCGGTATCAACATTATTTCATCAGGTATCAAGGAGATGAAGGCTGGGCTCCTGCCATGTTCCTTAGAAGAGTTGATTCTGATGATTCTTCTACTTCAACGTCCAGAAAAATGGATACGTTGGATATCGTTTCCTTTAATGGAGGTACGCGGCTTCTAACTGAATATTTGTCAAATGTTGGTTGAGCTTTGTCGGATTAAGGAACATATTTAAAGGACGTATGACTCTGAGAGATCAGCGAGCTGCTCATTAGAAAAAGATGGTCGTTTGTTTGAATAGAGAAAAAGAGGATTTGCAAAGTCAAACAAAGTAAAATTTCATTTCCTCAACTGTAATTTCATAGAGCGGCTATGTAACACAATAGCACACGAAGAGAAGGATTTGTTCATTTTAATCTACCAAGAGCTGAGACATTTCTTGGCGGGACATCGTTAAAGTATTCAGCAGTGAAAAGAACGCTTACGAAGGGTTGATCTATTTGAAAACTGATCATTGTTTTCCTCTTGGCAGATTCTGAAGATGGCGATAACAGTGGATTTTCACGCACACCTCCTACAAGGCGAAGCATGGTGAGTCCTCTCTAGCGTATCTTAATCTTATTACTTTAGTCAAAGTTCTCAGCGTGTCTTAATGTTCATTACGTTAGTATATTGAACTACTTATTTTCCAAAATATAAATGCAACGTACCGTTATCAACGAATTCTTTATGTGCTGGTAAAATACAGAGCTACTTTATTTTCCTTAAATTCAAAGTGGCTCTTCCTAGCTAAATACAGAAAATTCAAATGTACTGGAAATGCTACGAACCAACGAGTTATCAATGAACCCTACTGGTATAAGATAAAAAGCATTGTAAAGGTTATGGGGGCGTCCCACTAGCGCGAATTCTGTTTGTTCACCAAAAATCGGGTCAAAATTGGACCTTTTCCTAATGCTTTGTCGAATGCATTTTGGAAAAATTTGTCAATGGACCAAAGTGATCAAAGCTAAGATACCGTTGTATCTAAGTGGGGCGGGCGGCTTTTTTCAAAATCGCCCAAAGAAAACAAACATGTCAGTCAACTGCGTGTTTATTTAAAAAATTGATGCATAGTATGCCTTCACTGGAAAGTGCGCAAAAACCAAGTGAAAACATTGAGGCGTTCAACATAGTCGATCTGGTCAATAATATGAGGGCTTTCAAACACCATTTTTTCCGGTAAATCTGTTTACTGATTTTGGATATGAGGAGAGGGCCGTTGTTGTGGCCTGTTATACATAGGGTGCAAAGCTCGCCAACACCATCGTCTATACTAGCCGTTCTTTTACTCTGATTGGAAGAGAGAGTATCTCTAGTCAGTATCAAAACATTTTTGGCTTGTTGTTGAAAACTGAGGAAAGATGTAAAAAAAAAAAGAAAGCGAAAGCGCATTGAGAACCACAATGCGTTCAGGCCACATGTTTACGTTTTGACTGAGGTCGTGTCGAGAACGAAAAAGAAAGCATTTCATCATTGTTTACAAAAGCGTTTTTTTCAGTATTTACAGAAGAATTTACTCTTGTCATGTGACTTCATGTGCGACCTGAAAACGAACCCAAAAAAAAGTCAGTGCCGATATTTTTTTGACCACAAAAAAGAATTTCGACCCTCCCCCTCCCCCCCCCCCCCCCCTCTCCCATCCCCATGATAGAACTCATATCTCAACATGCAAGTCCAGTTGACCTGAACGTCTTTTTTAAAAATCTTTATTTTCTTTTATTATTTATAGGTTCAAAGAACAGTTCGAAAAAAGCCAAAGCGAAACTCCATTGAACTTAATGGCATATCAGAAGGAGAAAATGGCGAAAGTAAGACCAGCGCCGACCCCGTCACGAAAACCAGTCGATCAATTTCGGTACCAGCGCCAGTGCATACTCCGCCCATAAAAAAGAAGCTTTCACCCCGTTCCAATGGTTTGTCTTCACCAAGAACCTCGCCCCGGCGCCCCCGATCCAGCGAGTTCAGCCAAGGTGAATTGGACGGCCAAACCCAATTTCGGCAAGTCTCCATTTCAAGTAGTGGGTATGAAAGCTCGCCAACCGGAAGCCTTTCGTCCCTTGTGTCACCTGACGTTTTCGCCGAGGAACAGTCTACTAATGGCATCAAGAAGTGTGCAACACTTCCTCGGTTTGACAATATTGAACACAGCGTGCCAATTTCGCAGCCCTCTCGAGGGATGCCTCGCTCAAAATCTGTCACGTCCATGGAACACTACAAGAATGAAATGGAGTTGAGCCTAAATGGCAGGAAATCTACTTCAGGCAGAAGCAGCCCTATTCCTTCAAAAAGAAAGATTTCCGCAAACAGAAGGAGCCCATTAGCGGGTTCACCTCCAAAAGGTCGTGATTTTGGATCTATATCGCCATCTAGGATGTCTCCCAGAGAATCCAGTTCGGAGATTGAGAACGAGGAAAACATCGCTAACTCGAGGTTGTACAGAGCAATGCACACTTACATCTCTCAAGACGATGGCGAAGTTACATTCAATGAGGGAGATGAAGTAGAAGTGATTCAGAAAAGTGAGAATGGCTGGTGGCTCGTACGAACATCAGAGGAACTTGGATGGGGACCTTCTAATTTCTTACAGTCTCTGGCATACTAGATTTTGCATATCTATCTTATCGTTAATGGCAACAGAGAAGGTAACTGCGGGAAGAAGTCTGAGAACCTTCCAATACGCATAAAACTTTAAACTTGTCAGTACTGCGTGAATCTGTATGCAGGTCATGCTGATGTGATTGAATACGTAGTTTTTTGATGGGTTAGATGTGGTAATAAAATCACACAAGCCTTTGTATTTTGGTGGTATCTTGGTGTAAAACGCCTGGTTATACTGTTCAAGTTATACTGAAACTACTTGCTACATGGAGGAAATAAGGCTCTTAATTTCGAATAGAAGGCAGTTTTTCCTGAGTTGTAGTTCAAGGAAACTTTAACTTTTCTCAAATTTAAGCTCTGAATTTCTCTTTTAGTCTACGACAATATCTGCTTTACTGGTTGCAACGTCTTTGGAGAAATCTTTCTTTGCACCATAAATTGTGAAGTATTTAAATCTGATGCAGATTTCATTTAAGAAAAAGTTGTAAAAGTACCAATATGCTAAAATAAGTTTTATATTATATTATCCTAGTTGTATATTGTTAAAACATAGTATCCATGCATTTATATTCGTTTAAATTGCCTAAAGTTAACCATATGTCAGATAGCCAAGTGACAAGATCCAAAGATCTTGAGAAAAAAAACTTTTCGCGATCGGTAGTCTTCAGAGCTATGAACTGTGACCTTGGAACAATAACATTTTCATAAAATTTTCTTTTATCTGAGTATTTCATTTGGATGAGCTACATGCAAGTAGAGCATGGTATAAGTGTCGGGGGGTAGGGTGGGGGGCGGATTTTGACTTTCGTTACTATTTTGCCTTGGCTGGCATGGCTTGTGATAGCAGGGCGCTTGCCATGATCTCTTAGAAAATCGGCTTCATTTGTAAAACGTACGTTATTGTAAGGTAATTATGAGTAAAAGAATCAACATGTAAATCGTAAATACAGACAAAGATCATATCAAAGATTATGGTATAGAGAAAAAATGACCTTTATTGTCGGTTGTACTGAAAACATAAAGGTTCTACTTTTTTTCAATTGAAGGTTACAATTACTTATACTATATTTTCTTCAATTCTTTAGAACAGCTATTATATGCAATAAAGAAACCTCAAAATTCATACATCGTTGCTTTCTCTTTATCAGTTCTAGATTTGTAGCTGGAAAATCTTATAGTTCTCTCGAGTCTTGGAATAGGGCTTAAAACGCCACAAAAACCTGTACATGTTATGAGTAAAATTGCGAGGCTTTAGCTGAAATATGGAAGGAAACCTGGACCGGGTTGATTCAAAGTTGGTTGACGCTAACCCAAGATTAAACATTATCTAAAGTTTTAATTTTTCTTGTATTAAAATATTTCCACTGCTTATGGTTTGTGTATAGTTTGAGATGTTATAACATATAGACAAAAAATATAAACTGTCAAACATACCGAAAAGTTACAAATTTAATCAAATCCTGGTCTAACTTTATCGGCTTTGAACAGCCCGGCCCTGAAGGTTAAAACTAATTATTGTTCTTTTTCTAAAAAAATCACCCCAAAACGACCTTTTAAATTTTGTACTTTCTTCCTTTGAGTTTTCTAACAGAGTTCGGTTCAATTTTCAATTTTCTTAGTTCAGTGCTATCAGGTCGAAAGTTGCCGGGGAAGTTAAGTAACTTGTTTAGATATATAAATAGCTTCCCAGCTATATTTTATAAGCCTCCATTTTTCCTCACCATTCAATTAACATGCAAATGTTAAAAAACCTAATTTCATATCATGATAACTTTAGTAAATATAAAAATAGCATTAGCCGACAACCGAGTGGATTGCCTCGTCTAAACTACGTTTGTTTATGTAGAAAACTCCGTAAAATGACCCTTGCATTTATATTGTTTCCAAAAGAAATGGAAAAAATTGGTGACTTTCTAATCAAATCCTGGGCTATTGATAATTCAGCGAATACCACAGCCACTGTACTGTGACTATATTACACCGTCATGGGTAGTTCTATTGATGTTGTATATAAATCAGAAGGTGGCAAATCCCTTGCTTAGTACCTCGTAGCATCTCACGTTAGTCAGAAGATATTTGTCAAACCCTTCTACTAATAGCTTCGGACTGTTTCGTGATACGTCATAACTTGTACATCTAATGTTAAGCAGTGATGAGCGACGAGCCTGTTCATGGGCTGTTGTAAAAAAAGAATTCCACCTTTTTGCCGATGTCATGTTTCTCCGCTTTTGTATTTTCATTTAAACAGAAAATAAACTAGCCCACTCAATTTATTATACGGAAATCAGTGAATACAAGACGTTTCATTAGAATCCGTTGCAAACCCATGAAAATACGGAGTCCTAAATATAACTTGCCAGTTTCTATAAGCACGTGTTGCCCCTAACATACAGTTACTTGTAATTATGGGCTTCCATATTTTTTATGTATTTGCAACGGGTTATTATAAAAATTCGTACATTTATTAAATTGGGCATGATAAATTGAACTATGGAAGTGGTGTTGGTTTATCTGAAAAATACGAGAAATCGCTTTCAATTGATAGATATATATCAGAACATTTTAGACAGATGTCCGTGTTAATTGCGACTTAACTGTCTGAGATTATTAAAACAAGAGCTTGGTGACTGACGCAGTCTTAAACATCCAAAGTTGTGTTTTGGTTGTTAATGCTTTTTAACTTGCCGTCTACCTAATCCGACTTACAGCTCTCCCCGGTTTCTCCAGCCTAAAACGTGCTTTTTCATTTCCGGTGTACAATTATTTCAATGGTATTTTTCGGACTCCTTCACTTCTATTTTCGTCTCCATTATTTCCCGCGCCATTTTTTGCTGTGAAGATAAAGTAGCACGCAGAAAACTGACTTAATTTAGTGAATGCTCTAGAGAAAATTTCGAATGAGTCAATTAAAGCCATGCACAACTACTAGTTACTAATGTCGAACATCGTAGTTATAGTCTATTGACCTCTTACTAGTCTAGTTGTCCTTTTAATACATGACAACGCTTGCTCGAGCAGTACTATTCTGTTTCACGCTGACAAAGGGTCAATTCAATGTCCAACATGATTTACGTATTCATGTGCATCCTCATCTTCGAACACTTCCAAGTAGTTTGAAGGCGCCCATCCTATCTCCCCGTCTTCATCCTGTATACACCACCATCCGCTTTCACTTTTGTGCAAAATATGCGCAAACTCCCCCCTGCGGATATCTATTTCTTGGTTGTATGGATCACCTTTATAATCCTCAATAACACGGCATGACATCTGGGGCTTACACTTTTTGTCGATGACAGATTCTCCTTCCTCTGTAAGACGACAGGGCATTCTGTATTCCCGTGGACTTGGGGAGCAGGGCAAAGGAAGTTAGACGGTGCCCAACCTTTCATACCTGCCTCGTTCTTTACCAGCCACCATCCTGTTGACGCTCTTTCTAAAACTTGCACATAGTCACCTTTGGATAGTTGCATTTCGCTGTCAACTTCGCACGCTTCAAATACACAATAGATGTCATTGGAGTTTTCATCTTCAATGGACGGCACTTCTATCTGAATTTTTAGGCTTTCATTAGAGTTGATGCTACTTTTAAGATTGAGATCCTGGGTTCCATTGCGACGCTTCTCCATTTTTTCTACTTCCCCTTCATCTTCCTCTTCCTCTTCTTCTTCATCATCTTCCCCTTCTGTAGAACTTTCCACCGCGTTATCAACAACGATAGTGGGTGAACTGTTGCCGTTAACAGACAGCTCCAACAACTCAGGTTCTGATTCCTCACTTGAACTCCAATACTGAATTTCTTCATTTAGCTCCACGGCTGTTTCTTTTTCAAACGATGCCTGGCGGATAATTTTTCGGTCGATTGACTGCGGATTTCTATGGGTTTCCTGTGATTTGAATGCGGAGTCTGCTCTTTTGGGAAAAGTACCACTGGGCACGGGAGCAATTCTGCGAGGTGCTGGAGACCTCGGTATGTCACTATGTAGGCTCTGAGGTATCAAGGAAGGTACGGGAGGGACTCTCTTTGGTGAATGAAGTCGTGGTGAATCGCCACCCACAGAAATTGTCTGAAAATACTTCGATAGGTCAATTGGCTGCTCACACACTTCTGGACTTTGGGTAAGCCCTGTAGATGAAGTGCTTTCGGATCTTATGTCACATGAGTCTATGTCATTTAAGTCATTATCTCCTTCGTTTTTCAAACTAACAGAGTCCTTCTCGTTCTCTGAAGTCGAATTTGGGCTGGTGAGGGAAAGATCGTTGAGTACGTTTGTTAACTGAGGGCCTGAATCTGTTGTATCGTTTTCACATTTATCTTGATCTGGTTCAGGAATCTCATTGACGCATTTGAGCGATAAAGATAGCGCATTCTTGGTTTCAGGCTTCCATTTTGACTCCACCTGCTTGTTGACGTTATGCTTCAGAGGGGAGGTAGGTACTGAATCCATACTTTGACTTCGTGGAATCCCCAGGGACATGTCGTCCTTAGAACCTTCTTTAAAGCCGTCTCCTGATAATCCACGACCAAGGGAAGACGCCACAAGTGTGCTGACGGATTTACGCTGTAGGGAGGGTCTTGGGCTCCTCGTTGCTGGTAATGTTTGAGATTTTTCTGGGATTCCTGGGTCTGGCACTGGATTCGAATCTTTCTTTCGCAACTGTAAGAACTCGGAACTCATTTCAACCATTGCGTCTATAGTTTTACGATCACCTTTGGATATACTGTTGCTGGCACCATCTGCTGCATCTTGGGGACTCTCATGAATAGTGTCCGCCTCTTTGGAAGTCTTTCTACCGATGGCTGACATCACTTGTTGTGAAATCTTTCTCGGCACAGACGTCTTCCGATCCTAAAAAAAAAATAAAAATGTTAATAGTTTTGAATACAACACCAGGACTCTCCGATAAACCCCCATAGACCCTATGCAAAAATGACTGCCTTTATATTATTCTTTTGTTCGTGTTTAACTTAGCCCTACTAACCTCGTTATTGAGACAAAAATTGACGAGGTTAGTAAGGCTATTTTGAATACGAACAAAAGAATTATTCAATGGCAGCCATTTGTGCATAGGGTCAATACTGTCTTAGATTTTCTGGCATTTGAAGTGAAATTATCACGTAGCTTTCCATCTAGCTTCCGTCATGTGACTTTTGCAATACATATAACATTTAAATTTGTTATTGGCCCTATCCAAATGTTATCCAAAGCCAGCCAGCAGGCATACCTTATCATTTTCTGCTTTCTCCTCTTCAGGTATTTCTGTAGGAATAAACATAAATTATTATTTTATTTTATTTAAGGAGAATAGTTTGATAGAATTCTAAAGAACTCAACAGGTTCAGCCGACAGAAACAGCTCGCCTAGGTGTAGATATTTTAAATTAAGAAATGACGACTTGCCGTAACAAACCTTCAGAAAAAAAACTAAAAGATCAAGATCAGTTGGTGATTTACTGAAATGATTGATCCGTCAGACAATCAATACTTAAGTCATGAATACAGCAAAATCTTGTTGGAGGGTCACTTGTATCCCTTGGGAGGTCATCAACATGAAACGGACTGGAACGCTTAAAGACTTGCTTGGGTGTAATTCATAGATTTTCGTGCCACTTTCAGAGTTCACGACAGGACGTCTCAATTTCTCCTCATTAAGGTACCTCGTACGGATATAATTTAATTGTGTTGCTAGATTTGATCGATCAAGGATGAATTTGCTTTGTAGGTGAAATATTTTGATGAAAAGGGTTTTTTCTGTAATTTACGTTTCTGCTGCTCTTTTTGGCTATTTTTTAGTGATTTCCTAAGGGGTACAGCATTCCCTATCCGTCTCCACTCCAGTTTGTACAGTCACTACTATTTTCATAAGTTTAACTCAGTCGCTTTTGAGGTCCTACTGCAATTTAATTTTTGTCGATTTTGTAACAAATTTAGAATGGTTTCAGCGCTACAAAGTCTATCTACGATGCAATGAGCGCATCACTTCTAGAACACCAAGCAACGCAGTGACAAGCTCTCTTACCTGGAAAAACTTCGTCCTCATCGTCACTTTCACCCCTGAGTTCATTTGAAGAAAAAGTCTTGATTTCCTTCTTCCTCCTAATGATTTCCTTCTATCATTTCCCAATTTTTTCAAGTACATAGAAGGTACCAAGCCTTCCTTCCCAAGATATCTAGGCACAAAGTGAAAAATCGTCGTCATTACCGGAGAAGGTCGCAGAAAAATATACAAACGTGAACAAGGTATTTTGAAAGAAATCCCACATTATGACGGTTGGAATGAGACCTGTAGTCACCACTAACAAATCGACATCATCATCATCATCATCATCTTCGTCGTCGTCATGATGATATAATCATCACCCAAGATTTTCCTTATTTACCCTTTCACAAATTCAGCCCCAGATGAAGTCGTCTGGTTCTACAGCAAAACAGTTGGAGTGCGTGAAGATGAAACCTTAGATGCATGAACATTCCGTGAAAGCTGTCAGTCAGTAAATCCCAGTGTGTCTATTAGGATGCACGACATTTGAACGTTATCTTCATATGATGATGTTGTTTATAGCTCAATGCGTTGCAAAATAAAAGTTTGTCTTCAATCTTAAGCATAAGCTGACCACGTTTTGGGGTCATAACAAAAATATTATATATAAAAATAATGTTTCGAATCGATGTGTCCAGTAATCAAACCATAATGATCTTTACTTTAGATCACATAACTTAAGATACTCACGAGGCTTTCCACCATCCATCATAGTTTTTTTCCAAAATCTGAAGGTTAACTCCGATTTCAAAGCTCAACTCGTCTCCCTCAGCAGCAACGTAACGTTTAGATGTGACATAGATCTCGCCTGCATAACAGAACAGTAATTAGCTGTGGACATGATAATCATGGCATCGAGACACAGCAGTTGATAACCATAGCTTGAACGCGGCGCGTATACGTAGCAAAGGAAAGTTTGCAATCATACCTCTACCAACAGGAAATTTCTGTACATTGGAAGCATCTGCCATCTCGTCAGCAGGCTCAAGATACAAAGCTGGAGCCCAGCCTACTTCCCCGTCACACTCAACCAGCCACCAACCTGTAATGGTTTTAATAAGACACGTCATAAAATTTTCCGGTATCGTCCCTAATTGGTTGTTACTCGGGATTTTTGTTTTCGTGCGCAAGTAAGCTAGAACTAGTACCAGACGCAATTCTACACAAACCGTCTTCAGTTTGGAAGTTTCTGGGTGGAGTTCCAGACACCCCTTGAGGGGAAAAAAGGATTAATCGTGCAAAACCATCGAGCTTTTTTACTCGTTTCACTCATGTGGGGTTATCGATTTCTAAAAGGAGCTTCAGTTCAAAGAGAACCCCTCTTCGTTTCGCGAAGTTTGTCTCTAAACATAGGCATTGCTTAGCAACATTGAAACCGTTTTGAGGTCTTCTCAGTTACACTTACCGCATTCTCTCTTTTCGATAACATCAACAGTTCGCCCTTTCTTCAAGTTAATATCACTTTTAGCCTGCTTGCTGTAATCGTCCATAACCACAAAGTGCTCCAGTACTATTGGTGAACTTATTTTGTTACCAACTATGAAAGGAGAATAAATTTAAAGTAAGTTGAAGTAAATATTAGTTTTAATAATTAAAGTGACTTTATACAAATTTCATTTTGATAATACGCAGTATATAAAAAGACCGAGACAGTTCATTTACTTACAAGTGCATTGACCCAAATCAATGTAGCAAAATGAAGAACTTCGAGTGCACATTATGATGTGATTCTAATTATCAGCAACGACTCGTCATTACTTACATACTCTGGTCTTTCCAAACTTAAGCCTTCTCACAGTCTGTGTAAAGTTGCTACTTCTCCTTCTACCATTTCTCTTCTTAAATCGTACCTTCCTGCGTGGAAGATTAAATATTTAGTTTCCTGCATTTTGCTAAGTTAAGTTAGTTGCTTAATATGCCATCAGTAGTTTAAGTTTAAAATCGCCTCAAGAAAGCTACCCAAAGACTTCACAACATTTCCAACGATATCGAAATTTCTGTGTTATCGCTCGAAAAATCTCTGGGTTATCTTCTTCAACCCTCAAGGAACGGCGTTGGTTATTGTCGGATGATGTCGACCTAGCTATGGGATTATTTCACCTTCTCCCTGAGCTAATGATTCCTTGGGTTTCCTTAATTTTAGTTGCCATGTTAATTGTAAAACGAACTGTTCTGGGAACTAAGGCTGGTGCAGTGGTGAGAGCGCTCGCCTCCCACCAATGTGACCCGGCCTGGTCGAGTTAGTTGTTGGTTCTCGTATTGTTCAGAGGGTTTTTCTCCGGGTTCCCCGCTTTCCTTCCTCCACAAACACCAACATTTCCAAATTCCATGTCGATCAGGATAGAAGACCCGCAGGCAAAAAACAGCTGGTTTAGTTATGGAAATACGTATTTTCTGGTGACTGTTATGTTAGTAAAAAGTGGTAATACCATACGTGGATCACCAACACGTATTTATAATCTGATAAGTTGTGTTGTGTTCGCTCTTACTTTGGAACTTGTAACGGTTCTAAGTCCTCTTGCGTTGGAGTCAAAAATTGCCTGATATGCTGTGACTGAGAAACCTTGTGCTCAAGAGCCAAAATTTCCTGTAAAGAGAGAATTGTTAAATGGTACTGTTTTGCTCTAAAATACTAACAAAAAAACACAAATGCAACAGTCGAGAATATTCCTTGAGCTATAATATCGTAAATAGTTTGCGGGCTCTTAACTTTTGCCAGATGAGAAAATACGGACGAACCACAAGGTGGAGCGCATGTCACTCATGCTCATGTCACTTTCTTCCACCAAATCAAAGAACTAAGATTGTGTGGTGAGGTTTATACAACTCAGTGATTCAAGCCCATCGTCTCCTGAATTAGCTGGTATGAAGTGATTAATAGCATTTCCATTCCTCCTTATTAAATTTTAGTCTACGGCTAAACGGCTAACCTTAAGAAAGTGGTTGACTTGTTCCATTCTTCTGAATATTGTTTCACCAACATTCATGCGTGTTGAAAGCGAATCTGAAAAAAGAAAAGAAACAAAATCAAAATGTAGTCTCATCTCTCTATATTTATCTGTTTTACGTTGGAAATCACATTCTAGAGCAAAATCTAGGCAGAAAATAAATACATTTAAAAGCTGTTAACCAGAGCAAGTGACTCACCAGGAAGGGGTGTAATGAACTTTCGTTTGGTACCCGGCCTACCAAGTGATCCAGGGAATGCCTGGAATAAGATTCTCTGAAAGCAGGAGGAAAAAAAATAAAAGCAAATTACAAAATTTTAGCGTCAAGTTTAGTATGCAATTTAATTAGGTTAGTTTTGGGCAGCATTTAAATTTTACTTCTGAATTTTTGGAATGTTAATATTGGAGAATATTCTTAGTATGGGAATTTAGCTTCCTCCAATTATTCTCCAGTCACGCACTTTTTGTATTTTCTGTAATTTATTTTCTTATTTTAGCATGACAAAGTATTATTTAACTTAAACTTAAACTTGAAACCAAAAAAATGTAAATTATTCCAGGAGATTCTGCTATCTTAATATCTACAGGTTCCACAACACGAAAAAGTTATGTAATGATCTGGGCCAGCTGTTAGCTAAAAAGGGATGTTAGTCATGACTTTTGTTGTTTTTAATCAGATGGAGCTCAAACTTTGCCATGATAGACAATTCCAATCCAAAAAGGCATTTTAAAGGATCTTTAACTTTCAAGATATCGCATGTTAAAAATTGTAAAATTCCTAAAAATTGTAAAATTCCTAAAAATTGTAAAATTCCTAAAAATAGTTTTAAAGATGGTTGAAATTAAAATTTAATATTAAAATATGTACATTATTTGAAGAAACAAAGCCTTTTCGATTACTTTTTTAAACATCTGTTCAAAATTTTGCATTAGTTTAGTAAGAGAGAAAAAATAAAATTCTGCTGTTTCGTTTGATGACACATTTTCAATCAAAGACCTCTAAAATAATAATAAAAAGTTTGCAACTGTTGATTTCAATTGTGCTATGATGGAAAGTTAAAAGCAGTAAAGAAGTTCCCAAATGTCCTTTAATTGCCGATAGCTAACAGCTATTTCAGTATTTGTCAGTCTACCTGGCCAATGGCTAAACATTTTCAAATTATAGCGGGACTTTCTTAGAATGTACTGATTATTGCGATTTACCGTTAAATGGTAGGATAAGATAATTTGGTTTTATTAACTGGGTTAATAATGTGAATTGGCCACCGTAAAAAGACTCGAAAGCTGACGTTTCGAGCGTTAACCCTTCGTCGGAGGGAATCCGCTTTCGAATCTCTTTACGGTGGTTTTTTTAGAAACTTAACACCTACATTCAAAGTAGTAGGATAATTATATTTTTGCTATGGCAATAACTAAACAGGATTATGTCAACTTGCGGGACAACGTTTCAATCACGTACGTTTTTAACAGAAGGAAATGATTTAATACACCTGGGTAACCTTTGAGAGTCTCAGTTATAAAAATACCAGTATCAATTATATCGAGTTTCCATTTCCTTCAGCAAAAGGGTTTCAGCGATAATAGAGACCCATGACGTAAAGGGGAAGTAGTTACCAGAGCACTTCACAGTTGCTAACGAAACGAGTCTGTTTAAATGGCCGAGTGAGATAAGGAAATCATTATTTCCTTTTAACCTCCTGAGCCTTCAGGCGATAGAAGTTATTAGAATTTTTGCAAAACGTCCATGAAATTAATTCCTTATTTCACGAGTATGCAGGCCTTTCCACAAATATCGGGATACGTTTTAAAATACTTAGAAGATATGCAGAAAATATTGAGATATTTAGAAAGTTAAACCAGATATTTAAAAAGATTCATACGTGTTTTAATCAAGCCCTGCGTTTCCCTCGCTAACTTAATGAAACAATACTTATTTCTATGCCAGAAATAATCCAGGCTCAAAAAATGTGTATCATATCACAAAGACCACTAAAGCAGCGATTTTCCAAAATGGCGGATGTTGGCAACATCGACATGCCCAACTCCTCTTCTTCAACTCCGACTACTGAAGAAAATTCCGAGAATTTTGACCTAAATGACTCAAAATCAGTGTATGCGAGATATATAGTGTTCTCGATATATTTAGAAAATGTTGTGACATTTAGACTTTTTGAGGCTTCCGGAAAGATATTCGGGCGACTTTGCGTGATATTTGTTGAAAAGCCTACGAGTGTGCCATTTGATTACCTTTCACGATATCGTGGGTGACAAATTGCTCCTGCATACCTCAGGTTTTGACTTGTTTATTGTTTCTAGAAATCTCGTCCCAGACATTGCCTTAAAATTTGTAATTTCACAAGTGAAATTATATAAATTAATGCCGTGATTTCGCGCCAAAATTGAGAAATAATTTGCCACCAGGAGCCATAATCGGGGACGGAGACCGTAAGCGCGCGCCATTTCTAGTATTGGGGTTGGCGCCATGATATGGGACAATTTTTCTATTTTTAGAACAAATTGCGCCATCGCCTGCGGCACACGCGCGTACGTTGCTTTTTTAATAGATGTCTTTTTGAATTTGTGTAGCTACTTAGTCTTGTATATACATAATGGATCGATATATGTATGAAATTGTAAGTCCAGACGTTTTGTCTCTGGACGTGTTTCTTTTATTATTTTTTCTTGAGTCAATAAAGATCTTTATTATTATTATTATTATTATTATTATTATTATTATTATTATTATTATTATTATTATAATTATTATTATAATTATTATTATTATTATTATTATTATTATTATTATTATTATTATTGCTGCGAGGATTTTTGCGGATGTCGCGCAGGGGAAATGGCGTCCGAAATTCCCGAAATCGTTTATGCTTTTGGCCCACAACTCAACGCCTTTATGGCTGTTGGAATTTTGCATAAGTATTTTCGCCGTAAGTTACTCCAGTTTGAGTGTAGACAGTGCCGAATTTAGGTATGTCCCATTTTATATCGCTAACCAAGTTGAGTTCCGCTGCTCCTTTCACAAGAACTTCACATTACTCCAATCTAAATTTCACTAATGAAGAAGATTAACAGCTTTTCCATTACACAGGAAAAAAAACTAGTTGCATTGGATATGTTTGGATATAGCAGCGTCTAGGCCCAATAAGTGACATTAGGTTTATGTCCGTAGATGTTGCCTAGTTTTGTTTGTGTAAAAATCCAATAAATTGTCTGTTGGCGATGAATTACAGCGCCCGCTGATGCGTGTTTTGCACAGCACAGCACAGCAAGTAAAACTTACATCGAACTCATATAATATCTCAGGCTAGATTTGAATATGTTTAAGGTTGATTAATGTTTGAGAACATATTAAAAGCTTAGCTGAAAATATGTGAATACAGCAGAAATAATTAGAAAAGTTACGATGACACTTTTAATCAACTCGAATAAAGATTTCGATTGAGTCGGATCTCATTGTCTATTTTATTTTCGCAGTGTAAAGTTTCACTATGTGGAAGAAACGCACATGATGTTAGTAGCCTTTTGGTGAACGTTGGTGAAAATTGTTGTAGTATCTCAGCACAAAGGACAACGAAACAAATCTTTTTCATGATTTGTTCAAAATCTGAAAACACCGTCTCGGACTTGAAACTGCACGCGCTGCACTATGCAAATGAACTGCTCTTACGCGTCAGACTTGCCTTTCAAAAACTTTTGCAAACTCGCCAAACGAGCAGAAACAATAAGAAACTATCAAAAACAGGTTTTGGTTATGATTAAGCATTGTTTGGCAAACTCACAAATTAACTCGATACCGGAGTAAACAGTTTTCTGACAGAATTTTTCTCTACAAAACAAACACAAATGTTTACGGGAATAATTAGCCGGCGAGCGGATTTTATTCATTCACAGCGCGAAATTAAAGAAATTCTTGACCCTGAAAACACACCTTTTGCATTAAATCAGAGCATAAAAGTACATAGAAGAGCCCTGGTTCTTCTTCTCTGCCTTATTCCCTGCCATCTCTGTGAAAAATCGGCAAGAGAATCTCGCAACTCTCACCATTTGATCACGCAACGTGACAACATTCACGCGAGAGCCCACGACACGTGCGTGGATCAGCGCGCTTATATGACGTCAGGATGGCGCAGTTTGTTCTAAAAATAGAAAAGTTGTCCCATATCATGGGGCACGCGCATCCCAAGACTTACGGTCTCCGTCCCCGATTATGGCTCCTGTTTGCCACCCATGATCTTGGGCGAACAATTTTTTAGGTATAAGTTAATCTAAATAATAGTTGCCCACGCAATAAATTTTGGAGTATAGCTATGACAGTAATACTTGGATGATTTGTAAAACGTCTAAGGTCCATAACAATTAAATCGACGACGTCATCTAACGTATAAATCACGCCATTATCAATCAGCAGCTGCCTCAATGGACATAATTGTTTTTATGAAACGAAATCCCTCCAAAAATTGAGTAGAAACAGTCAAAACTGGTCAAAAAAATATCAAAAGAAGCAAACGTGACTTCAAGAAAGTTTCATTAAAATTTTATTAAAAATAAAATGATGTAGAGAGTACACGTGTCACAAGTGCTAATCACGTTTTAGCCATAAACCTGGTCTGTTTATAACGCATTGCTAAATATATACAAAGGGCTCAGTGGAAAGAAACCTATTATAAAATCAATACAATTTCTTTGAATGATCCTCTCATTGAAACACTCTGGAAGAACATTTCTTTTTTCCAGTGGAAATTCAGGCTGTTTTTGGCATTGTCCCCACCCCTGTTGATGCCCCTCTCACACCCCTTCGTTAACCGTGCGATCGATCTAAATTTAAATGGTCCATCATTTGGTAAAATAAATGTCATTTTTTTATTGTTTGGCATTTTAGCTGTTACGCGCCGCTGAACAAGTTTACAAGACAAAGGATATGGCGGTCTTGTTATAAGATGGCCAGTCAACACGTTATTCACGTACCAACGTGGCTTATTAACTTACACTATTTATTACCTTAAAACGGAGTGATAATGATTTTAAAACTTTATAGTTATGTAGACCAGCCCTCGATGGGTAAGGCAGTTGGTAACTGGAATGTCAGTTAATAAATTATCCAAGGAAACAGCAGGGTGTATGAGCTGAGCTTTTTGTTCAAAGTATAAATGGAAAGGATACATAGAAAAGCATCTTAAAAGAAATAAAAACGCTAAGTCATGAAGTTTGAGGGTCATCTTGTCCCAATTATCAAACGCAAAACTTACTAATTTGCATTTGACGAAATGACGCCGATTGTCATTGAGTAGCATTTATTTGTCGGTTTTTTTTCGCAATTAATGTATCAATGCAAAGTTGATTTAAATAAACCGACAGGGAAGCATTTCAGAAACAATGTCCTGGATTCTTCCTTATGCAAAATGTCTGGGATTTGAAAGTGTTTAATATTTCGGTCGTTTTGATTCAGACGTGCAATGATTCATGTACGCCTCGGGTGATCTGTTTAAGATGGAATATTCAGCCGGTTCTCTTTAATGACTTTTATACATCTCTTGCATGTAAGTTTTGGGAATTTACAAACTCATTGACATCATTTTCCTAGTCAGATATGTTCATTATTTTGGTTCAGGGGGTTTCCAGATATTTCAAACTAATATAGAAGTTCACGGTTTCTGATAAAACTTATCTCCGAAATACCTACCAGTTAGCACATGGCGAAAAAATATAAGGAAGAGGTTCCACAAGTGAAATGATGAGAGAAAGACAAAAAATTGAAATTTGTTAGCGTTTGTCTTTGTGATTTAAGGTTTTGAGACAAAAAGAAAGAAGGATCTTCACTCTTGGTTGCGGTTTGGAGCCCGTGATCACAACAACATGCAGCAAACTGAGTGTTTTACCGGATCACTAGCTTTGTCAATTTTATTGTTATTTTGCCTGTTTTTCCCTTCGTTTTGACTTTTTGGCTCAACGCACTGTTTTTCTACAGTGAAAACTACCCTCACCAACTGAATGCCGTCGATTCGTAGAAATGAATCAAGCCGATCACGAATAATTTATTGCAGTTGAATTCATAACCCATGTTAATTTGAATTAACTGTGTTATTCAATTTGGAGCAAAATAAAAAAAGCAGTTTTAATGCAAGGAAAGCAGAATGCATATTAGAAGCCGAGAACAAAATGGCTCGACTTTGCTAAACTTACGCATCAATACTATGTCCACTTGCTTAAACCGGAAACAATTATCACATGATGGGGCGGGCGATATGTCGATAAAGCCTTCTGAACCGTGAGAACTTGCCCTAGAGAGCAGAGGTTGATCAGTATTTCATGTGTGGCAAGAAATAAATTTCGGGCCTATACACATTTAATAGGATCTCTCTCCGCGGTTTTGCCGCGCAAAAAAGGCTGCATTTGGGTGGTTCCTTCTATCTCCTTTAACCTTGCAAAAGCTTTGATTTCATTTGTAAAACATTGCGTATTTGGCTTCGCGATAAGAAGAACCTAAATTCACAACATCTTATACACGAAACTATGGTTAATGAGAACTCAAATGCTGAGGTTCTTGAACGTCTTCTGTCAAAAATGAGAGAAAACAGACTGTTTCAATGAAAAACAGCACGAACACGCGTAGCATTCGCACGTGTTTCTACGCCATTAGGACAAGTTTTAGGTTATCATTTCCGACGGATGAAGGGGTTTTTCCCGAAACTTCTCTGTTAAAAAACGAAACACAAGCACTTTTTGCAACATTTTTTTTGCGGAAATGAGCAGGATTGCCAGGTCTACCATTCAGAATATCCAGTGTTATTAAAGCACTTGTTATCGTTTAGAGATTTGACATAGTTATTTTTCTCCTTCGTGGGTCGATTTCTTGTTGTCATCATGTAATTCAGGAGTATCACAATGACTGTGTCTACCATACCTGTATATGTAGAAACTCGCTATATCTCCTGTAAATTAGATTCACAGTGCCATCGGACCATGAAACCTTGATACAAAACATCTGCACAAAAAGAAAGGCAAAAATATTAACGGCTTCAATAAAATAGCCATTAAATAAATTACAAAATCCAAAAGAATCATAATTGCGATGAATCTTATTACAACTTTTAAACTCCTTAAACAGTTAATAGAAGTTTTATGATAAATAAATCACGTTTCGAGAAGTAATTTTTTTTTCAGTTGATATTTTTCCTAAAAGCTTCTCTGATCTAGCAAGATCTTTGCTAAGGCTTTTCGTGTTACAGACTTCGGCGGGTAGCGACATTCCAGTACGACCGATTTGTTTGTCGAGGTATGTACTCTTCAAATCTCTCTTTCCAAGCGGAAAGAAAATATCATACCACACGACGGTGTGTTTACATATTTACCTCTCAAAACTAAGAGCCTTTATGATGTTTAAAATATGAACAAATGCTTTTGTTTTTATCGCTATAAAAGCCTGTTAAAATCCAAAGTTGACACACATGCCGATAGAAGTTTGTGTAATTGAAAGACAATTATTTTGCCGTCGATAATTCGGCTAAACAAGACCAGAAAATAACATTAGAAGCTACCACTCAGTTCGGCATGCATCAGCGTTCCCTGGCCTTAAACGACCGACCATCGCAAGAATTGTTAACTGAGGAAATTACAGTAAGGGTTCCATTTTATTCGTATAGCTATCCATTATCTTTTGTTAAGGAGCAGTAATACAGTTTTTGCATATGTGAATTTTTCGTGCTTTACTCGAGTCCATGTTGAAAACTGAAGCAAATACCACGCATAGCAGAGGTCGCGACAACTGCTGCTACTGATCGTTGTGAGACAACCGAACCCAGAGGTAACCTGTACGCGAATACTTGTTTTCCCACTGTTGTTTACCATCCAAACGGTTCGCATTCGACAAGAAATAGAGAGGCTATTTACTTCTTCACTTTTTAAATTACTTGTTAAGTAAAAACAGGTGATATCTTTAGCAAGATATAATCTACGCATTGCGTAGATGCAACAGACTTACAAAGTGTTTCTTGGGACGGGTCCTTCGCTGGACTCCTTCAACAGATGCTTCTTTCACAGTTCGATTCTCCATGGCTAATGTACTTTGGTTATCCAGCAGGTTTTAAAGACCAAGCGCTTAGAAAACGAAACTCTTCGAAATACAACCACCGAATCCCTACACAATATATTACAACGCGGAAAGCCTATTAGCATTTGTAGCACTTTCGGGTATTGTTATTTTTGTCAAAGGAAGTCCACTCATTTGTTAATGCTTGGTCAGCCAAGATGATAATAAAATTCTGACAAAAAGACAATATTAATTTTGACGTGCTATGGGATGGTGAGATTGTAAAAAGGTCACATTCTTTGTCGTGAAAGTATAAAACAGAATATCTAACAAAATAAATGTGCACGGTTTACAGCAAAAATAAAAATGGGAAAACGGCAGTTAACGGTTGTCTTGCAAAATTGGACCAAGATGACAAGCATTTAGTACAAAACACTCTCATTTTCTCTCGTGCATGTCCACAAAATGAGATTCACTGGCCCAAGGGCATTAACAACAAGTCTACAAAAACAATATCCGCATGCACGCAAACAAACCGTGATTTACGCCGCCAACAAAGAAGATACAGATATCTTTGAAATCATGTCGGAACTTATGTGCGATAATATGCGTCAAACGTAAGTTCAAAGCTGACGTTTTCTGCCGCAGTCTTAAAGTTTTTGGAAGAAAAGTTTCATCGATCATTAAGAGCCAAACTAGTCACTCGCGCATATTTTCAATAAGAAAGATAATAAAATAATAATTACTTTTACTGAGTTCCATTCAACACAAAAGCTTAACCCTTTAATGCCCAATAGTGACTTATAGATTTTACTCTGTCTAACGCCAGACGATTTTACTCGTCAAAGGGAGACCCCTTGGAGACTAAAGGGTTAAAAAACTATCCTCTTTAACCCTTTAATGCCCAATAGTGACTTATAGATTTTACTCTGTCTAACGCCAGACGATTTTACTCGTCAAAGGGAGACGCCTTGGGCACTAAAGGGTTAAGATTTGTGAAAATGAAAGTTTAATCCCACCTAATTATGTCAGCAAGCTAACATTTTATTAAAGGAATAATTGCAATGTAACGCTCGTCTTTCATTGTAATGAAACAACACTTACAGAAACATTTATTTGTCTTTGATACATTAGTGAAATATGCACTTCTTCCACTGAGCAAAACCTACGAAAACGCTGCCTTCACTTATCAAGTAAAACGACAAGTATACTGCCCATGGGATGTATGAGAAAATGGCTGTATGCACCCTTAATTGCGGTTTGATTGAATAATAATATCAGTTTTGTTTTCCGTACTTTATTGACACATAAAACCAGCCACTATTCATCCGTTTTGTTTAAGGTTTTTACCACGCCAACCATGATTTTGGCCCAAAGCTATGTGGCGAGAAATGGACATCGTTGTTTGCGACTGATCGACACGCACATTCCAAAAGTTTTTGCGTCAGTGGTAATCTTGTTGCGTCACGCGATTCTATCTATGTTTTGCGTGTCGCTCTTGTTACTTTCAAAAGAACTAGAGCACAATGAGAAGAGAATCTTTTCAAATCAAATGCCAAATAGAGCAAAAGTGATCACAAGTCACGAGTGCTTTGCCAAATTTCTAAGATTCTGCGGCAGAGGAGAAATATTCATCGCGCAGAGTGCTCATTGTTTGCGGGACTTGTTGTTTACTTACAGTTCATGAGATATCTTTAGTCTGTCATATTGGTTATTAGTAGAATTGTACTTGAACACTAATGCAAGTGACAAAATATTTAACAAGGTTAAAATATTTTTTAAAATGGCTGAAAAAGAAAGAAAAAAAGCAAACGTTTACGACTAATGTCATCTTCAGGGTAAAAAAAGCCATCCTCCTGGCATAATTTACATCCGTTAGGTAATTGCACGCGTGACCAAGTAATGAAATCTCTGCACAGTACTGTGCGGGTTAAAGTGCAATTAACCCCCAAATGTCTACTAATTTTCCCTGTTACTTCAGTGAAATTGATAAAATCCCCGGAAGGAATAGAAAAAATAATTAAAATCCCGCGATCCTACAGTCGTTTAAAATTGTAATTTTTGTTCCAGTGACAATCTGGGTCGGGCTTCTTGTTACGTCATTGACGGGAAGTCACGATTGACAATTTGTCGGTCCATTTAGGCTAATCTAGCATAATCTGCATACAACAATTCTTTTACTAATCTCACCGAACCCTTGATAGTTAAAAACGACGAGAGCATATTTTTCCACCACTTATTGATCAAAAACGCGAAATTAAAAAGTTCGTCTTTTGCTTCGTTATTAGGGAGTTTTAGATTGGACTACGAGTACGAGATTGAGTACGAGTACGACTTTTCAATTCTAGTTTTCCGGCCTCACATTATCACAACACATACCCATTTCATCTCATGAGCTACTCTCTCTACCTAGAACCAACATGAAAAACGAGGGCTCTGGAAACGTCACCGGTTTGAAATTCGAAAGTCGTACTCGTACTCAATCTCGTACTCGTAGTCCAATCTAAAGCTCCCTAATTATGGTGGACTGTATGCATACAAAAGTCAATTAGTGTGAACGAGCAGTATTAGTAGTAGTATTAGTATTTAGTATTTTATTCAGTATTAGTATTATTCAGTATTAGTATTTTATTCTCTTTCATTTTATTTTATTCTAATAGCTGTAATAATTATTGTATTCGATTTTTTGGACTGTGTAATTTTATTGTGAAGCGCATTTGAACATTGTATGGAATTTGCGCTATACAAATTATTGTTATTATTTTTTATTATTATTATTATTTTATTATTATATTATTATTATTATTAACGAACATATAAACATTGATTGCGATCGGAGTTAAACAAATTTTCATTTTTCGTAATAGTAATAAAAATTCATTCGACAAGATCTTGACAAAAGGTTCAGTATGGTATCAGTTAGATGAGTGCATTTCTCCTTCGCTGTTTTTTGTTGTTGTTGTTGTCTTTCTTATATACGCTAATACCCTGAGTGTTGCGTTTGCGTTAAAACTGAACAAGCTCCTACTCCTCCCGTATCCCCTTTTGCTCCTATCAGCGCTATATTCTCAGGAATCTCCGTCGGTAAAGTCAGATCTAAATGGTTTGTTTTACTTTCATCATATACTTACCAATGCTTGCTTCGTTTTAAGACCGAGGTATATTTCGTTCTCCAAAGAACAAAACAATTAATTGTGTACCCCGGATGAGAAACTCAAGCGCCGAGCCGACAAATACAATAGTTCTCCAGTTCGAAGCTTCACCAATCGTAATTGCCTCGTTGTAGGACGAACGTGCCGTTATTCATTCCTTTAGAACGCTCTCTATTTCGAGGACAAAGAAATCTCGATGCGTATAATTTGCCGTATAATTATCTCACCTACAGCAGCATCTGCGGCTCGTTTGAATTGAATAGTCAACCGTTCGTGTCTTATCTGCCTTTATATTATCAAGCTTCGCACTAGGAACTAGGGAAGAGTGTACAGACCATGAAAATTCTAGGTTTTTTATACCAGCGACAACCCGAGATCAAAGAACTGCTAGATGTCCAAGTTCGCACAAGTCTGCACACTGCTTTTGGCTTTTTCTCGCTTCTGGATGAGTGTCTTTGGGGTATAGGTGTTGAATGAGGAGTCTTGCTCTCCTTTAAGCATGATGTACTGAGAATCCCTCCAAAAACACATTTGTCTTGCATTCTGCAACGATTTTAAATCACACTATTGCATGTTCACATACATCTCTTCTTGGAAGCAAAACATTGTTGGTCCTTCGATGACTTCAGAGGCAAACTCGCCCCATTCTTCGCTTTTGTTCGGTCATGGCCGAGGAAAGAGCTCATTTTACAGATTATTTCAAAATCAAAAATAGCTACAGCGATAATCACATTTCGCAATGCTGATCAGAAAAATGAGGAGGTTTATATAAGGGAAAAATTAGCTGCACTTTAAGTTGTCAATAAAATTTAAACTACTCTCTTGTCTTGGATATCGTCACGTCGAATATGACAAGACGCTTTAGAAAGCGTAAAACCAGGATGTTCAAGTTAATCTTGTTAATTAGACTTGGGTTGTACTCTTCTCCCATCCTGCCCACAGAGGTTCAAGATTGCTTCTCGAAAGGAATGGGCGGATCAAAACCCGGAGGTTTCTTCCTACGGTAATGCAGCTTAATTGTTTATCTACGATCATATATAATGATACCTTCACCAAGAATACTAAAGAGAGTTTCGCCGGTGAAATTGCTTTACAAAGGGAACGAACTGCAATAGTAGGTTAACCAAGAGAGAGTACTTTGGCTTTATTACGCTCTTTGGTCTTTACATTTATCCACATACTATAAGAAATATTGCTAATTTATTTG
This sequence comes from Platygyra sinensis, assembly GCA_019787425.1. NCBI lineage: Eukaryota > Metazoa > Cnidaria > Anthozoa > Scleractinia > Merulinidae > Platygyra > Platygyra sinensis. The sequence goes on from JAHPZR010035197.1 coordinate 68,562, forward strand.
GAAAACACGCTTTACCGAGGCTACAGTTAAATACTGAAGTATACACTACAAAGATTTTATAATGAGTCCTATAGGTAATAGCTAGATTCAGCTATGGCAGGAAACACTTTTCCAAAGTTCATGCATTACAGGAGCAACTTTGCTGAGTTACGAAAAAGGCTGAAGTAAACTAAATGCGTCTCATTTTCAAATTGAAAAAGATTCCACCATTCCATCAACTTTTGTGTTTCGTGCAGCAGCCTCTCAAATTCCATAGAATAAATAGCACATACTTTTGTCAAGAAACTGTGATAGTAGGTATACAGTGGAACCTCGATTTAACGAAGTCGCTGGGGACCGGCCAAATTTGTTCGTTAAAGGGGCTCAGTCACGGCATCTTGAGTTATTTTGAACATAGAAAAAAATAACCGTTAAATTAAAGGAAACCTAAAAATAACACTTTGTAAAGATAGAAAAACATCAAAGAGACGATAATAAACCATAAAGGACCAAGGATGGTTAAGGATGGAGAAGATTGACGCGGATTGCAAACAACGAATTTGAAAAGTTTTGCTAAGCTTTTCAAACGTGACTGAGCCCCTTTAAATGGAGGGTTCGTTATCAGTATTGAAAATCTCGATATAACGAGTTTAAGGGGAAATGACCAAAATGTTCGTTACATCGAGGTCATAGTTAATAATTGACTTGTAACAGAGGTGACTTTTGTGGAAATACTATAGCGCCAATGTCTTGACATATAATAAGCTGTTGACTGAAAGGCTACTGTCTCTTCACTATAAGGATTAAAGGATTTGTTGACTGTTGATCTGTACGGCGTTTATCTTCTGTCGCATGTTGACACTGTAATTCGTTATATCGAGGTAGATTTTACGTTTGGGCTTCCGTATTATGTTCGGTATATGGAAGAATTCGTTATTTCGAGGTTCTATTCTATACACTTTTACTGTAACTTTGGCCGGGACGTAAAATATCGTTCGTTATACCAAGGACATCGTTAAATAGAGGTTCGTTAAATCGAGGTTCCACTGTACTACAAATTCATCTTAATGTTAAATGAAACTTTGGTTGTACTTCGATAAATAATCCATAACAAATGTAAAACCGTGGAGGTAAAATGTAAATATTAATAAACAAATAGCTGATTTGGCTATCATAAATAAAGCAAAAAGACAATTTAGTGTCATTATATACTTGCAGGCCGATTGGAATAGTAGCACTTTTATAGCTTAGAAGCTGCCCTACAAATTCATTCATCATAGCACATGATTGGCTCAAGATAGTTAGAAGGTGCCCATCCCTCTTCGTGGTCAATTTTCACGAACCACCATCCTCCTTTAGTTTTCCGAATGACTTTTACTTTGTCCCCCTCATACAGATCGATTGTGTCGTCCGTTGAGGCCCGATAAGAAGCGATGGCTTGACAAGCCAATTTTTAATTATGGCTTCCTGAGAGATGTCGGCTATAGGGAGCATCTTTCTGAATTGAGTGTTTGGGTAGTTCGCTTCTATTTGCCCTCCTCCTCGGCCGCCGAGGATACGAGTGGACTCCCAAATCATCACAAGATGAACCTTCGTATACACTGCGATTCTTCGTCTTTTGAAACACTTCACTATCGGACGAGTTATCTTCATAAAATACATGTGAAGGTGCTCTGTCAGGCCTGTACCGTGGCAGATTTCTAAGAACGTAGCCATTACCAAATTCTGAATGGTAACGCCTGTATGAAGTCGGACGTGACAGCCGCTTGTGGTGATTCGCTATGGTATCGGGCACCAAGGACTTTCTCACGATCCTCCTAGCAACATTTGTTCTGTAATCTTCGGGAAACCCAGAATCATAAGACACTTGACTTCTACGTTTTGTTGGTGGCATTCTGCGGCTTTCTGTGGGGATATAATGATGCTCCTTTGATAAGCAACGATAGCCATTTGTCGCCTCGAATCTTCTGCACCATTTTTGTTGTCTGCATACTGCTTCCTTACTGCTGCTCGGGGCTTTGATGCCGTGCCCCATGTTATATCCTCTTTCTGTGCTGTAAACTTGGTTTTCATTAAGAAATCCCTTCTTTCCACTTTTGTTTCTTCTGTTTCTTTCATACCTCGGTGGCTTGTCACTGTTAGAGGAGTTTGTCCCCATGCTGCTGGTCGACCAAGTCTTTGATTGTCTAATGACGTCTGCAGAGTCAAACCAGCACTTGTTGCAGCTATGTCGTAGTGTTCCTTGGTAATGGTACCTCTTGTTATGAACACGCTTCAAAATAAAATGAAATGAAAACAAAATTAACAAGGGCCATGCACAAAAGCACAAACCCTTTTGCAAGACCTGCTTCTATATATAACAAATCAACCAACTATAATGAAATTTAAGCCCGGCAATTATAAAATGAAGCATTTCTAAAATGAAAAAAATAATTCATAGGTGTGGCCAGGCTTTTCAATCCACTATGTATTTTGCATTCAGAGAATGCAGTTTGTTTAATGCTTTTCCTATGGTAGCTAAATTATGAAGAAACGGTCGATGCTCACCCCCATGAGCATGTTTATCATATTGTGGAGGGACTTAGTTTGCAGAGGACTTCTTCCGTTTTTAGACTTTGCTTGTGTCTTCCCTGCTTTCTGTGTTGACAAATGACATGTCGGCCAAACATGGACCATTCCTTAAAAGATCGATTTCTTTTGTTCGTCGGAGGATTTGAAGGACGTTGAAGAAGGAGCCAACAAAAGCAAAACAACAAAAACAAAAAAAATAACAAGCAAATATGGTAAACAAACACGGCGGAATCAAAACCCACCTAAAGTGTTGGAGAAGTTATTTTTTGACACACAGTTGGGTACGACGTTGAATAGTCGCGTCTGACGTAGCTTGTGTGCACACCATCGTCAAAATATCAAATAATTTAGTGGGAGCATGATAAAAATTTAATACAAAAAACTTGATTCCACCCGAACAATTCGATCGGCTATAAAATGATATACTCGTTCTTTCGATCTACGGACTCTTTGCTGGGTTTGCATTGTATCACTACTGAGACTAAAAGAAACCTGTATATGATTTTTAATTATAACTTACATCCAGCTGCTGTCTTGGGCTTGGGTCTGGCTGTTCCCAAATTTCAGATTGACCTATCAAAAATAATAAAAACCCATCAGTGCTTAGCTTATTACCCGAGACACAACTTTGTCGCGAATTAAAGCCACAAGCACCTTGCAATGCGTCAAAGGTGTCTTGGATTGATTTTAGAGCACGTGTTTACGGCACCTTGGTTTTACTTGAAAGGTTGAAAGGTTTGTCTTAGCCAAAATAAACAATGGTCAAACGTTTGCAAGGACATTGTTTGCTGCACTGAGACAATACAACAATTAATAAGGCTTGAAGTTTATTGATGAAAACTGTGACCTCACCTTCATCTACCCCAGGTACCATATCAAAGTACTCCTTCTCGGCGTCATCAATCCCGTGCTCTTCAGCGTGCTCTTTTTCATCATCGTCACCATCATAATCATCGGAAGAAAGACTCGCATTTTCTTGATCATCTGCTAGCTCACCTTCATCTACTCTAGGTACCATATCAAAGTACTCTCTCTCCTTGGCGTCATGAATTCCATGCTCGTCAGGGTCTTCATGCGCTTTTTCATCATCGTCACCTTCGTAGTCTTCGGAAGAAAGTCTCCCATTTTCTTGATCATCTGCCAACTCCAGACTGTCTTGATTCAACTCGCCTTCTTGTCGTCCTTTGGCGACCAGAAAATTTGAAGGCACCCATCCAACATCATCGTCAATGCAGACCATCCACCATCCATTAGGAGCTTTAGTGAGCACTTCAACTTCATCTCCTTCATGCACAGTCATCTCACCTTCTCCACTAGCTTGATAAGTGCAAACAACAAAGTAATTGCATGTATCTGTTCCTCTGCAAATTATTGAATGAGAATTTTCTTGTTCTTCTGCAGCAAATACTCTGTTGTCAAGCCCTACTTTCTGTGTTTTCGATTGATCTATTCCATGTTTTTCAGTTTTGCCGTCTCGTTCTCGTTCATTTTGTCCGTGGCGGACGCTCCCCTTGTCGTAGTGACAGAACTTGTCGCTCCCTGCTTGTTGTTGTTGCTGTTTATTTTCTTCTCGTTTCTGGTGTTTCATTACGCATTTGTTTTCGTCAAATGCTTTTGGTATGCCCTCCTCTCTTGGAAATGGATTATCTTCTTGACCGCTTGTCTTTATCGTTTGTCCCTGCTGATTGAAATTGTTAGCTCGATATTCATTTCCACCAAGAGCCTGAGCATTCGCTGGAATGGAGCGCAGCTTCCTTGAAAGGTGAGGTGAGTGTTCTGTATCACTAACCGGTGGTATTATGCAAATTAATGGGAATGAAGCTCTCGATTTCCGGACGCTCAGTGAATTTTCTTTTCCAGTTTGCTCTAATTTACTCACAAGTGATCTTGAAGAATCAAGACTTTGCGAAAAGGCTTTTAGTCCCAGCAATGGTAGAGAAAACTTTTTCTTTGATGCACGGCCATAATTCGATGACACACTTTCTGCCGAATTCGTTTTTGAAAAAAGTTCCTTGAGGTTGCTGGAGAAACTGAAAGGGCGATTTCGCTTCTTTGCCTCCCCTGCGATGCGTTCTTCTTCTTTACGAATTGCTAATCGAAGGTCAAGTTCCGAGATAGATAGTCCGCGATCTGGAAGCGCGTCCCTAAGATCTCTATTGGAACGACGCAAACTCTGTGAACTCCAGCAAGATTGATGGCATGATAAGGTGCTGCTCTGGCCATTTGTCCTCAATGGAGGTACTCCAAACTGTAAAAGAGTTAAATAAAATATATCTTACCTTGCTTTGAGAATACCCTTTCACTTGATATCCAACCCATTTAGTTACGTCTAGGGCCCTGCTCTGTCAGTTCTGAAATTCTTTCTGCAGTTCTTTTTCTCTACTCTAATCCCGTTTCAATTTTTTTTATAGTACTAATTTCTACGATGGTGCGGGATTTTCAGTTTCCACTTATATTCATAGCTCCAGACAGCGATCGCCTAGAATAACATTCACCTCCTCCCACTCCCCACCCCCTTCAAATTGTGAAGATTAAGGTGGCCGAACACAGTTTTCAAGTGCCTATGCCTAATTCACCATAACTTTTTAACTATTTATGCTTTGGCGCCCATTTTTTCCAGGAGTCAAGGTTAACCACAGAAATATGTATTCTCGCATTTTGACAAGGGTGCGTGCTGTTTCCATGGCAACGGGGCTGGTTAAAAACAAGGTTTAAATAATGGTTTTTGTTTATTAAAAAAAAAAACCAGTCGTTAGATTGTTTTTATATTTTGCACACTAAGAATTGAAATTAAATCCCTTCTGTCGACACGGTTCTAATAAAATTTTGACATAGGCGATTTTCGTAATTCGCCGTTAATCGTTTTCTGTATTATTAAAAATTTCCTATGTCAAATTTCAGATTTTTTTTGATAGATCATTCACGTGGTCTCTGATCTAGTTTTCTGCTAAATTTCTTGAAATTCTAACGACTGGATTGTTAGAAATCGGCATGTTTCTGCTAAAGCAATCGGTCTCAATTTTTCGAGCAACTGCGCATGCGTTGCATTCAACTGGGTCCTTTCGGTAACAAACAAAAGCTGAAAATTGCTGGGTTCTTTGCATTGTTACCTTTTCTAACATATCTTTGTAATAAAAGACTAAAGCCATCAATACACTGCGTTCAATTATAGAAAAAAACAACACAGATAGTGCGGGTGTTGAATAGATAAAATGATCGCTCTACTGACGGCATGTTTGTTCTCTGAAATCCTTGTGCACGTGCTAAATATTGCATCAGCAAAAGCACGCGCGAAAACTGTGTTCGGCCACCTTAAGCGATGAACTAAAGAACAATTCCAACGGCTCGCGCAGAAAGGTTCTTTTACTTGATTCTATATTCAAGTCTTCATTTATCAAGTTTCCAAAAACGAAATTGAATTTATTCTGTCAAGGGTATTTTTAAAATAGTACAATATGTCAATTGACATTTACCTCATTGGTGCTTTGTTTCCTGTGCGTGGGACTAGACGTGAACACTGAAAAGATAAGTCGAGGGAATTTAGAAATACTGTCTTCATTAATGATATCTTTGATAAGCGAGATGTATTGAAAATCACATGTCAAAACGATTTGCTTTCATGTCGTCACGACATTTCTCTGGCGTGTACTTCCTCTTTGAATAAAATGAAACTCCTAAGAAGTGGTGTGCAGGAGAAAGTGCATGGTTGCCTTTATGTTTTCCCTTCCCATTTATAAGGAACTTATTAAAATGTAACTAATAATAATAATAATAATAATAATAATAATAATAATAATAATGATAATAATAAAAATTATAATAATAATAATAATAATAATAATAATCACGATAATCATAATAATCATAATAATCCTAACATGAACCTTTAGCATGGTGTTGCTAACTGGTGACACTATAACATAAAAAAGAAGCAAGCTATGTTACTAGCTTTTCACCGAGCGTGTCAAAAGCTGCCTCTACTGTCTGGGAGAGAAACGTCTGTTACGTTGGTTTCGAGCAAGCTCTTTATATCGCGACTGATCACTAGTTGGCGATTCAAACAAATCCAAATCAAGTAAATACATAGAAACGTTGGCTAACCTTTACCCTAGTTCACTCTACCCCACCCCCTCTAATGCAACAGATTGTGACAAACACAGCTTTACTGTCAGACATCCTCAGACAAGTCAGAGAAAAATGTATCAGCTCTAGAACGAACTACAGAAAGAAGGCGACTACAAAATTGGCCACGGACAGTCGAATGGGCGGGAGGAATAGATGTCAAGGACGTTGACCATCCTGATAAACCATAGTTTGGTTCATCAGGTAAGTACAACTGAACATAATAGGACCTTTTTTGCCGAGTGGACCACAGGGATCTTAGTGCACCACTAGATCGGACACATAGGAAGTTAGGTTAAGGGTTACAAACTACTTACCGGAACACCCTTCATTTTGAACTTCTGCATTCATCACCCCCTCGAAGACTCTCGTTTCATCTCTCAACTGCTTATCCATCCCTGCCAAGTCTTTCAGACTTCCTGGTAACGTAGCAGCTACGACACCGACCCTTCTCTGGTACATGACATCTTCTTCCTTCTCTTTTCTATGTGGCTGGTGTTTTCCTTTCTCCTTTTCCTCTTCTTCGATCTCTTTTTTTTGATCCCCAGGAATAATGCTGAAGCGTCGACTTTTATTTCCTTCGCTATTTTCAACATTCCTTAGTGAGGAGTCGCGTATCCTTGTTAGGAAAGGTGAATATCCTGCATCATTGGCTGAAGGTGTACTACAAATTGATGGCAGCGGACGTCTGAATTCCCTCTGGTTAAGCAACCTTTTACTTACACTTGGTTTAATCTTTCTCTCAATGAAGTTTAAAAGGTCAGGACTATCAGAATAGGATCGCAATCTCGACAATGGTGAAGGGGTTATATTTACAGATGTTTGGACATCTTCCGATGACATATTTTCCATTACATTCCTTTTCCCCGAAATTTCATTCATGTCTTCGGGGATACTGAACGAGCAATTTTGACTCAATGTCTCAGGGGTGATAGGTTCTTCTTCTCTACGATCTGTTAATGGAATTCGACGGCCAAATTCTGAGATCGACCGTCTGCGATTTGGTAGAACGTCTGGAAGATCTCCAGTAGATCCCCAGGTAGATCGAAGACTTGGTAATTGGCTCTCTTGTCTTTCTGTTTTTAACTGAGATACTTCAACCTGTAAAGGTAAGGAACTTAGAGTTTGGACAAAGCCAAAGAATTTTTTTTTATTATCTTCTAAGTCTGCCTTCTTCGTTAAAGCGGCCATCTGCCTCTTTAAAGCCACCTTTCATGACGCCAAAATATTTCCTATATTTTATTATTGGATCATTTTATGAGCCTTTTTTTGTTTTGAAGATTGGATTTTAGCAACTTTAAAATTCCCAGTTATGTGTATTGCCCCCATCGCAATTCCTGGGCCAGATCCTTACCTATCAAATAAGATTTCCCTACATCCCCTCAAACATAAACCACACCTTAAACATGAATCTCCGGCTTTAAGTTAAATGTTCATTTTAAGGATGTGGAAATACTGTTTTTTTTTTCAAGAATATAAGTTAACTGCAGAACATACCTCGCTCGCGCTGTGTCTCCGGTGTGTGTTCCAAACAGGTGTCAAAACTGAAAATACAGTTCGTATACAATTTACTATTGAAATTTAAACTGGCATTATCTGTGCACACGTTTGACACGAAAATTAAGTGTGCATGGATACGAGTTACCTCCGCCCCAGCCCGCTTTTCTCACCTATTTCCCCAGCAGTTTGCTTGTTATCTTATCAATTTTCAGTACTATGGATTCACGGTGTTTGTTTAAGGACTCAGAGTGAGGATTTCAACACCGGACCTTGACATGTTTCACTTTTTGGTCAAAAGCAGCGTCCCTTGCTACTGTTGCTGCTGACTGACTTTTGGTTAGCCAAGCAATGAAGCAGCAGACACTGTTACACACTGGTTAACAGTCGAACCTAGCCTCGATTTTTGGCGCTAATTTCCGTTTAGATGGTTCAAAAAATTCAAGATTCCACTGCAACAACTGCGACAAGTGAAATCACCGCCAAAAGTGTATTTCACTCTAACAGCAGCAATTTGAACAGCTACATTTACACTTTTTGAACAAATTTCTATCGAGGCCCTGTAGCGTAACGCTCATTACTGTCATTCAAATTAACGCATTTTAGGGAAGCAAAAACGAAATAACCGTGAATTATGCTATTGAAATTTGAAATCTCCCAGAACGTTTTCAAAGCGTATCAAAACTCTTTCTCGTGACAACAACTTAGCGGCCGCCATCGCGTTTTACTTACGAAAACACTCTTCGTCTTGGACTGTTGTCTTTAGAATTTCCTCATTGTCTTTTGCTTTTTCTTTCAGTTGCATACCAGTCATTGGCAAGCGTTTTAAAATTGCTGGAGAGTTACCAGTTGCGACACCAACCCTCTTAAGAAAGACAGCTGGAGCCCAGCCTTCTTCGTTCATGTATCTAAGAAAAATAAATAGCTTCAAGCATACCGGACTAATTCACCGATTATTGGCTGAGCGATTAATTGCAACATCGCAACATGACAATGGTTTGAGTTTCATATTGCGCTGTGTATAAAGAGTGAAATAGGCCACTTTACATAGAAATACGTACCTCTTGCTAACCGAGTTCGAGGTCCGTACCGTTAACGGACCGAGTTTTTTTCCCCTTCGATTTATGGCCCAAGCGCGAAGCCTGCGGGCCATAAAACGTAGGGGGAAAAACAAGGATCTGTAACTTACGGTACGGACCGAGAACACGAGGTTAGTAAGATATTTATTATATCTCTATTGTGTGTCTGAAGGGTTCGGCAACAATTTCAATTCATGAGGAACGGCTTCAAATTTCTGAAGCAGGTCGAAAGAAAAACGAATCAATTTGAAATCGTTTTTAAGTCGTTAGCACGCCTTAGTATACAATTTAGAGTAAAAGAAAGTTTTAAACTTTTATTTGCTAAGAAAATTTGGCGATCTAAATCACGCAACGGTTTGGCAACGAAAAAACTTTAAGTTTTAGTGGTCCCTGCAGGAGAGTACGGACCGCTAAATTGACCAATCACAGCGCGCGTACTAACTTAGAGATATAAGAAAAGAATTTCAGTACAATTCTTGTCGGACAGAATAGGGCAGATGCAAGACAAAAGTTTGAAGTTAAACACAACAACGGAAAAAAAATCTCTAAAAGAAGCAAAGTGTCTCTACCAATTACGGGGGGAGGAAAGAAAAAGTGTGCCCACGGATTCAAAACTTTGTGTAACTTCAAAAGCGTTGTTTATATTACCTAAATTTGTTCAAACATTTTCGTATGTAAAAAAGTAAAGAGAAGTTAGTTTTCAAGACTTACACCACTCGCCACCATCCATCTAGAGTTTTCTCTATCACGTGGAGATTGACACCGATATCAAAGCTGATTTCGTCCTCCTCCTTTGCCTTGTAAGAATTTGTTGTCATGTAAATTTCTTCTGTAAAGTAAAGGCAGGACAGAACAAAGATCAGTAATCCTTCAACCTCAAGCTGGAAATGCGGACACACAGACAGACAGACAGGCAGACAGACAGAAAGACAGACAGACAGTTTTCAGTGTGGAGAAAACGGGAATAGTAATGTATTTAAAACTTTGAAAGCAATTTAAGACGTCTTTTTTAGTATTTTGTTAGTTCTTTGGCTTAGTTTCTTTCAGCTGTGATGACCAATTCTTACCTTTTCCAGCAATAAAACTCTCAGTAACAATACTGTCACCATTATCATATAAAGGCTTGATAAAGGATGCTGGTACCCAGCCAATGTCACCTTCACAATCCACATGCCACCACCCTGACAACAGAAAAGAAAAAAGAAAAAAGAAACAGGGAAAGTGTTTTGACGCGTGTGTCTTATCTTCATCATGTTGTTTCTTTCAGCATTTCGTTTGGGGTCCTTTGCATAATTGTGTTTCTTCGAGCCTATGATCAAGTACGCAAAGCGGACTTACAATTACGTTACATCCTCGATCCCCCGATTCTGATGCATGTCCTTTACTTGCGTAAGTAGCTAGCTAATGATAAAGAATCAGATCCCGCGCGTAACGCGAAAATCCTTCCATGGACAAATCTTTCATAACTTGGGTTGATTATAAATCATCTTTTAAGTGGAATAGCAAACGAGATACCGAAGTACAGTCAGCTTTGGACGCTGTGACCGCGTCTTTCTCCAGTGAATTAGGTGAGAATCTATTTGTGACGTGGGCTTCAGTGAACTCTCCAAAACACCCCCGTATAGGGCTGGAAGTTCAAATTCACGGTCTCGATCGAAACATTGACAATGCGCGCTTGGGTGTCTCTACACAATCGTCATGCGATCGTTTCCAATGTCTTACTAGTTCAACAGGCACGATCCGGTCAGATGGTGCCAAATCGCACATGCTGGTGAGCAAGTTGCACCGTGGAACTTCCAAAACAAAGGCAGGTCTAGGTGGACTGGCACGAATAGCGTTTTCTTGGAAATCCCACTGACCAACTTGCCCACCAGCATTTGTGATTTTGTACCACAAAAGGGCCTATCCTGCAAAGGGCCTATTTTGTACTTACCACTTTCGTGCTTTTCAATGACGTCCACTGTATATCCTTTAGTAAGACTAATGTCGTTATGGTACTGTTTCTGATAATTCTTGAGTACGACATATTGCTCCAAAAGTAACGGCTCTCCAATACATTTTACTGTAACATTTGATAAACAAATCATGTAAACATCTTAAAACAATGTTTATTATCAGTTCCGCCCTCTCTCCTCCTCATCTGGGCATACGCAATACAAAACATGCCTCAAAGTTCTACTCTCTGATTAAAAATTGAAGTTTGTAGGATCGATACACATTTTTACTCATTATTCGTATCTTGAATCACCTTACAGGGTTACTCAGAGCAGACAACAGGAGACGTAACCTAACAAGTACAACACTAAAATTTCTATCTACTATGACGTCATTCATCTGACGCATAGCACTATGAACTGGAGCCTGATGGGTAATCTCCCAGCTAAGATAACTCTTACAGGGGTATGTTGCTGATTATAGAACAAACCTGTTTTAGAGTTTCCTAAAGCAATGTTCCTAAGATTACTTCCAGCTGTCTTGCTTTGGGGCTTTATTCGACTAACTGGAGCCCTGTCAGGTAAAAAAAAAAAACAAAGACTTACAGTAAAAAAACCGATTTGTCGCGCTATATCAGGCCACTCTAACGAGGCACAAAATACCTTTCAAATCAAGGTATCAAAACATTAAAATATATGAGCTAAGTCTTCTAGAAAAACACTAGATGTCGTATAGCCTAACTGGTCTAGGCTCCCGGTCAGTGGGGACCATCGAGAATGTGGGCGGGCGACAAACGGGATCCGGTAGAGAAAGGGAGAGGTCCGTCCTCTCTTTTTCTCTCCCAGAAGAGAACCTGGAACACGCTACATATGTCGGGAGGACGATTTTTTGTTTTTAATGAAACGAAAGACCTGAGACAATCCTGAGAATTCATAAGACGTTTAACTTAGAATAAACGATATACGTGACTATCAGACACCGTTTTTGCTTCCATGAAGTGGGTCTGACGTTCAAAACGTAACCTCTTGTAAATTCACAAACGGTGACGCTAAGATTTATTGTATTAGCTGGGTAAAATGCAAGAGATATCTGGAGCTCCGAGTCCGTGGAGATACAATTCTTGGGGCACAATAGGTGTCGCGGTGAGTTAAAATGACTTACTTTGCGTTAACAGATTCCAAGTCTTCAGGTTTGGGAGTGAAGAAGCTTACCACTAGTTGACACTTGGAGATGTGATCGGGCAGAGAGATCAAATTCTAAACAAAGATCAGGAAAGGGCATGTATTTATCAAATAGGTGGTTCACTGTACCTTATTGTCCTAAAATGAGAAATTGCAGACACTTTATTTAAAATTGCTTCAACGCCTACATGAACTCAACATCTGAGAACCTACCAAGAGGAAGTCTCTGATTCTGTCAACCTTTGTATATACACTTGTTGGTACTAGCTTGATTCTCCCTGAAAATAGAAATATTATACTTAGCAATTATTGAATGAGGCTGAATAGGATATGAAGAATTTTCAGATCAAGGAGGGTGTTATCAATCGAGGCCAAAGGCCGAGGTTGTTAACACCCTGCGAGATCTACAGAACTCTTCATATCCTACGAAAGCCGAATTCAATAATTACTTTATTATCTGTTCAAAATATTTTCAAACTCTTAAAGGAGAAAATGAGCTCTTTGTTTTTTCAGATCTGCTCACCAAAAATAACGCAACTTCGTCCCCAGGTTTTTCTCGATCAATATTTCAATAATCTCCAGCGAGCTGCACTTTTGACGTCATTTGACGTCATCGGCTCAATAATCTGGAGCGGACTACACCTTTGACGTCATTGGTTGAAAATGACAAATTCTGTCCAAGTTTGGTCAACAGCAGCTGGTTATGGCGAATTATGGTGTGGTTTTTCCAATCAGAAACGGGGAAATATTTTGAATGAATAACAATTAACAATTATTCTTTGAAATCCAGGTAAATATTCTGCCACTATTCACCGAGATTGAGAAGAATAATTGTTTTAGTATATACACAGGAAGTGATCTCAACAACATTTCAGAAGGAAACCATTAAAAATCGATTTAATTGGCCTCTCAATTCATGCTCGGAAAACGTGCAAGCTGTACAAAGCATGCGCGAAACTATTTACAGAATCTTTGAACAAGGAAAATCTATAGTTAATCTTCGAAAAAACCTCGTGTCAGTCTAGAATAATGGTCCTTAAACACCGTTCAAATCAGTGTGAATCAAAAGTATGCTTTTTTCAAAAGTATGCTCTATTTTTGTTTGGCTTACGCATTATTCACTCGGTAGGAGGTGAATAATGCTCATTAGCCAGAGATAGGGAACCAATCAGATTGCTTAAAACACCAAGATCACTGAGTGTGTATATACTAAATTAAATTACTATTCATTCAAAATATTTCCCCGTTTCTGATTGGTTAAAACCACACGCATAATTCGCCATAACCAGCTGCTGTTGACCAAATATTGAACCAATGACGTCAAAAGTGCAGCCCGTCGCAAATTATTGAACCGATGACATCAAAATGACGTCAAAAGTGCAGCCCGCTGCAGATTATTGAACCGTTGACCGAGAAAACCTGGGGACAAAGTTGTGTTATATTTGGTGAGCGGAAAAACAAAGAGCGAAATGGCGAAACAGGAACGGGGAAATATTTTGAATGAATAATAAAGCAATTATTTAATTCGGCTTTCGTAGGATATGAAGAATTCTGCAGATCTCGGAGGGTGTTATCCACCTCGGCCTTCGGCCTCTGTGGATAACACCCTCCTTGATCTGCAGAATTCTTCCTATCCTACTCAGCCTCATTGAATAACTGCTAATTATTGACCCTTTCTGGTCATCTATAATCGTTCTAAGCTATACCTTATTAAACCGCTATCATGAGCATTATTCTCGAAAATCGAAAAAGAGAAAGGTGCATTTACATGGCTAGAACCTTACCTGGGTGCCTGAGGAATTTTTTTCAGGTCCAAGAGAATGGCGCTGCGCTTAAATGCAAGATCATATATTTCAACTACGGAGAAAGATATGAAGACAATGATTTTACCCGCACTTTAAATATATGATCTTACATATTCACCTCAATCCTCGCCATCCACTGATATATTACGAACTCACAACTTGATCATGACCAGCTCTCAGTTGGATCAGTTGAGAGTCAGCACGTTAGAGCACGAAACCGGTATCGCAGAGGTCATGGGTTCGAATCCCGTTCGGGCCTGAATTTTTTCAGGCTTTAATTTCACGACTGCCTAAGTTGTGTGCATAACTGTGATGATCAATCATGTCTTCATAGAGTGTAGCTTTATTTAAGATGTCTACACAAATGCACCACATTGTGAGAGGGGTGAGCTGGCACACTGATCAGTTCTAGCATTAAGGTCCTTTATTGCTTTAAATTCAGGATTACTGTATTTCATGGCTGGATATGTTAGCACACTCTAACGTGACCTACCTTGAAGTGTAGGAATGACCCTGAGGCGTTTATTGCTTGGAAATGTTTCCAGGAGATTGCGCTGAAAAAATGGATAAACAGACATGAATCTGAATAAAGACTTTTTCAAACTATTACATGCAGTCTTCATTGAATTACCCACGAAATTAGGGCAGAAATTCTCTTTTTTGCATTCTTGTGGTAATAATGAAATCATTAGCACCATATTGGCTGAATTTTTTAAATCCACATGGTGCAGTCTCCAAAACAAGAAATAAAAACAAAAACAAAATGTAACTTGTAGTTTAACAGCAATTTCCCAACGCAAATTATTAAATCGTTTTTGGTTCTTTTTGCTTTTCTAAACTTTAAAACTTGTTTTTAACGTCAATTAAAATTTACAACTTGTAATTTTATTTAATTTTAAACTGAAAACTGACAAAAAAACTTTGGTCTGGCTCTCTGGTAACGCGTGTACAGAACGGGTTTCGTGTATGTTAAGATCAGGAAGTTTTATGGGGATAGTTGAAAGAGATCAAACAAAACTTGGGAACAGAAGAAGATTAAGTTGGGAAGATGCGCTAATGACTTCAGCCACAACCCTATAATACGCATAGGGCATCCAAAAATAGATGACCTTGTACCTTTATTCATCTTAAACGAGGTTATAAGGGTTTATATGGGAATATATCGATCGTACAGAATAGTTCAAAATAAGGCGAAAAATAATAAAATCGACTAACCTTTTCTTGTTGTGTGCAAAAACTCAGGTTTTATATCGTTTGGAGAAGTTTCAAAACGATTCTACCGAGTTTCTTTAATTTTAGCTTCTGGATAGGCCGGAACACAGAGAAGCTAAAACTCGCTAGAATCGTTCTGAAACGCCTCCAAATGCTAATTAGTAATTTATTTAGTTTCCTGTTTCAATAAAGATATTGTGATGGTCTTTTGATGATAGTTTTGTCCCGATAGGGATGTATAAGTAGCTACAACACATGCCTAATTCAAAACTATGACCAAACTGGCCAAAATCTATGCCCTACTTATGGCCAGAACTGAGCTGAAAAACCACCCATTAGGGCCGCTCACACCTGTATAGCCTCTATAAGGGGATACCACCCGCCTTGGGAGCTGCGTTTGCAAAGTGCGGCCTGTCACAAACTGGGACGGCTTAGGAGCTGTCCCATCAACGAGGTTTCGTCAATAGTGATACAATCGGATATCGGCTGATCATTTTAATCAGAAATCGATACGTTTGAACATGTTGTGCGCAGTGTTAGACATTTGAAATCGGAGATATCGCATCAATGTGGACATGCAATAAGAGATCAAATTAAACGCGTCGACGAAAACTGGTTCAGATCAGTATCAACCTCGTCCCCAGGGCCTTCTCCTCGACGATTTTCAAAATGGCGGAAAATCGTCGAGGAGAAGGCCCTGGGGACGAGGTTGGATCAGTATGGACAGAGATCGAACAGGAATCCCAGTTATTCAAATTCGCCTTGTTAGCAAATAATATTAGTAAGATCAACAATAAAAACATGGAAAATTCTGAACATAAAAAATAGTCACAGAAATCAACATAGTTTTCACCTCAAGTTGAAGAACCTCACTGTATCGCCGATAAACGATGTTTACAGTTCCATCTGACCAGGCAACCTTGATGGAATATACCTTAAATACAAAGAAAAATCGGCGTCAGTAAAACATTATCATCACTCGCTTTTGACAAGAAAACTAAGAAAAGCACATGTAAATTGAGTTCTTACAATACGATTGCTTGGTTTTCTTCTCTGTG
>JAHPZR010035197.1:90000-93426 GCA_019787425.1 Platygyra sinensis
TGATCATCTGCCAACTCCAGACTGTCTTGATTCAACTCGTCTTCCTGTCTTCCTTTGACGACCAGAAAATTTGAAGGCACCCATCCAACATCATCATCAATGCAGACCATCCACCATCCATTAGGAGCTTTAGTGAGCACTTCAACTTCATCTCCTTCATACACTGTCATCTCACCGTCTCCACCAGCTTGATAAGTGCAAACAACAAAGTAATTGTCAGTATCTGTTCCTCTGCAAATTGTTGAATAATAATTTTCTTGTTCTTCTGCAGCAAACACTCTGTTGTCACAACCTTCTTTCTTTGATTCGGATTGATCTGATCCATGTTTTTCAGTTGTGCTGTCTCGTTCTCGTTCATTGTGTTCGTGATGGACGCTCCCCTCGTTGTAGTGGCGGACTTTGCCGCTCCCAGCTTGTTGTTCTTGCTGTTCATTTTCTTCACGTTTCTGGTGTTTCGTTACGCTCTTGTTTTCGTCAAATGCGTTTGGTAGCCATCCATCTTCTGTTGCAAATTGATTATCTTCTTGTCCGCTTACGTTTATCGTTTGTCCCAGCTGATTGAAGTTGTTAGCTAGATATTCATTTCCACCAAGAGCCTGAGCAGTTGCTGGAATGGAGCGCAGCTTCCTTGATAACCGAGGTGAGTGTTCTGTATCACTAACTGGTGGTGTGATGCAAATTGATGGGAGTGAAGCTGTCGATTCTCGCCAGCTCAGAGAATTTTCTTTCCCAATGTGCTTTAATTTACTTGCAAGTGATCCTGAAGAGTCAAGACTTTTCGAAAAGGCTTTTAGTCCCAGCAATGGTGGAGAAGGCTTTTTCTTTGATGCAAGGGCATATTTCGATGACACACTTTCTGCCGAATTCGTTTTTGAAAAAAATTCCTTGAGGTTGCTGGACAAACTGAAAGAACGATTTCGCCTCTTTGCCTCCCCTGCCATGCGTTCTTCTTCTTTGCGAATTGCTAATCGAAGATCGAGTTCCGAGATAGATAGTCCACGGTCTGGAAGCGAGTCCCTAAGATCTCTATTGGAACAACGCAAACTCTGTGAGTTCCAGCAAGATCGATGAGATGATAAGGTGCTGCTCTGGCTATTTGCCCTCAATGGAGGTATTCCAAGCTGTAAAAGAGTTAAATAACAACATGTCTTTGCCTACTTTGCTTTGAGAAAACCCTCTCACTTTAATTTCCAACCCTTTTAGTTACTTCTTAGGCCCTGCTCTTTCAATTCTGCAATTAATTCCTTCTGCAATTATTTTTCTCTACTCTAATCCCTTTTCGAATTTTTGTCTATGATTCATTCATACGATGGTGTGGGACTTACACTTTCCACTTTTATTCATTGCCTCTTCCAGACAGTGATCTCGTAGCATAACATTTACCCCTTCCCACTCACCACCCCTTTGCCGAAATCGTGAATATATACTTCACTGTCTTAGGGAGACCTGCTCGAAGATTTAGGTATGAATTAGGGACAATTTCCAGCAGCGACAGCACCAAGGCTATTTTACTTGATTCTTTTCAAGCCTTTGTTTATCAGATTTCCAAAATTAAACTGAGCTTATTCCGTCAAGGGTATTTTAATCATAGTACAAACTATCAATTGAAATTTACCTCACTGGTGCTGTGTCTCCTATGCGTGGAACTAGACGTCAAAACTGAAAAGATAAGTAGAGGGAATTTAGAAACGTTTTTTTACAAACATTTTCTCTTGTTTTTTTTTTCCCATTACCTGCGGCTTATCACCATTATTGATATCTTGGATAAGCCAGATTTATTGCAAATCATATGTGAAAACGATTTTCAGTTATGCTGTCCCGATCATTCTCTGGTATGCACTTCTTCTGTAAATAAAGAGAAACTACAAAGAAGTGGTATGTGGGAGCAAGTGCTATTCAAGGTCAGGCATGGTGCTTATCAAATAGTGGATGTTTCTCTTTTAGGTGTGTTTTCCCTTCCCATTTATAAGAAGCTAAGTTGTACCAAGAAGGAAGCTACATTACTCTATTTTCACCGAGCGTGTCAAAAGCTATCCCTACTGTCTGAGAGAAAAAAAGTCGTTGCGTTGGTTTCGAGCACGCTCTTTATATCGTGAGTCATCACTAGTAGGGGATTCACATAAATCCAAATCAAATGACTACATAGAATATAATTGGGTAACTTTTCTCTAGTTCACTCCACCCCAATCTCAGTAATGCAACAGATTGTGACAGATACAGCTCTACTGTCAGACCCATCCTCGCACAAGCCAGACAAGAATGTCTCAGCTCTAATACGAGCTACAGAAAGAAGCCGACTACAAAATTGTCTACGGACAGTAGAATGGGCGAGAAGAATAGATGTCAATGTAGTTGACCATTGTGATCAACCATTTGGTTCATGAGCTAAGTACAACGGAACAGAATAGGACCTCTTTTACCGAGTGGACCACAGGGGTCATATTATTGGCACCTCTGGATCAGTTAGGTTGAGGGTTGCAAGCTACTTACGGGAACACCCTTCATTTTGAACTCTCGTCTCATCTCTCAGCTGCATGTCCATCGCTGGCAAGTCTTTCAGACATGCTTGTGACGTACTAGCTACCACACCGACCTTTCTCTGGTACATGACATCTTCCTCCTTCTCTGTTCTTTGTGGCTGGTGCTTTTCTTTCTCCCTTTCCTCTTCTTCGATCTCTTTCGGTTGATCCCCAGGAATAATGCTGAAGTGTCGACTTTTATTTCCTTCGTGATTTTCAACATTCCTTAGTGAGGAGTCGCGTATCTTTGTTTGCAAAGGTGAATATTCGGCATCACTGGTTGAAGGTGTAATACAAATTGATGGCAGCGAACCTCTGAATTTCCTCTGTTTAAGCAACCCTTCACTTACACATGGTTTAATCTTTCTCGCAATGAAGTTCGAAAGGTCAGGACTGTCAGAAAAGGATCGCAACCTGCATGATGGTGAAGGGGCTATATTTACAGATGTTTGAACATCTTCCGGTGACAGATTTTCGATCACAATCTTTTCCCCCGAAATTTCTTTTATGTCTTCGGGGAAGATGAACGAGCAATTTTGTCTCAATGTCTCAGGGGCGATAGGTTCTTCTTCTCTTCGATCTGTTAGTTGAAGGTCAAATTCTGAGATCGACCGTCTTCGATTTGATAGAAAGTCTCGAAGATCTCCGGTAGATCCCCAGGTAGATCTAAGACTTGGTAATTGGCTCTTTTGTCTTTCTATTTTCAACTGAGATACTTCAACCTGTAAACATAAGGAGCTTAGAGTTTGAACGAAATCAAAGAATTTTTCGTTACTTTCTTCTAAGTCAGCCTTCTTTATCAAAGCGACCTTCCATGTTTTTAAAACTACCTTTAATCGTGCCAAAATATTTCCTAAATTTTATTACTGAATTTATGAGCCTTTTTTGTTTTGAAGATTGGATTTAA
>JAHPZR010035200.1:2500-10152 GCA_019787425.1 Platygyra sinensis
TTTGTTGCTAAAAGAACCTAGTTAAATGCAGTGCATGCGTAGTAAGTCGAAAAAAGTGCGATTGAGTGAAAAATTGACTTCTCGGAGGAGCTTATTTCTCGAGAACCACTCATTAGAATTTCACGAAATTTGGCACAAAAACACTTTAGGAAATAAGTAACTGGAGGATTGAAAAAAAATTGAACTTTAACAAAGGAAATTCAAGATATGCCAGTGAACCTTCATAGAGGGATAATTAAAGATCTGTTTGTTAAATTATTAGTCGGGCGAGGCCGACTTTAAATTTACCCTGCATTTCTCCACAAAACTCAGTCACGTGCAATGGGGAATACCGCAGACCCTTCAAAAAGGCTCAGCCTTCTTTCCACGATGTCAAAGATGGCGGATACGTCGAATGTCTTAGCAAATATTGTAATCTCTTCTACGCTCAAACGTACAGACCCACACGCCAGTCGCGGTAGATCCACTCAAGAAGATGGCGTGTGTAATGAGCATATATTTCGAAACGGGTCGTTCCGCGAACTCAAAATAGCAAAAGAATCAAATGATTTAGCGGATGTAGCGAAGGTCTTACCAGAATCATACCAGAAATCAAGTGAGTTTTCAGAGAACAGAAAATGTGGACAGAATGTTGCTACAGACGACAGAAGAACATTTACTGATAAAGGCAAGGTGCGTCGTATTCAAACTCTAGGAAACGACAACAAAGATGCCAAATAATAAAATTCAGGTCTTGTTACATGATGTTTGTTTATCGCTGTAATATTAACAGTCCTGAGTACAGCTGTGAGTACCATGTGCGAAGACAATTCGGTAGTGAGCCCAGCAGAATACCTGTAAAAAAACTAGGAAAGCTTTCACATAAAACCAAAAAAATAAAGAAATTGGTCTACAGGCATATACAACACGCAACACAGTCGATAGACTTGCGCGTAATGAGTTTAAATTTAAATCCTGTGGTACTAAAACGATCAAAGGAGAAATAAACCTATACATCGAGCTCCACGAACATAAGCTCGATTTGATAGCTGTAAGAAACATTAGAATTTCTCTAGACAAGCCTATAGCTTGCTCGAAGTAAAGCCACGAAACGTAGGAGGACAAATATGATACCTGTGATAAGAATCTACCTGCTGTACTTGCAAACCGAGTTCTAATCATAGCCGGGTCCGGCGTCACAATATCCTGACGTACAATATAGAATGCGAGTAAGCAACACGTTCACGGTAAATGTCATGTTTTGTCCCTTGTTAAAAGCAAATACTTGGAGACTAATTAAACAAATTTTGCAATAGAAATGAGCCCGAACAATACACTAACGCATGGCAAATTATAGAGGTGTCAAACTCAACGAAGCAACACGCAGTAACAGCGCGCAGAAATCATGCAGACCTATGACCTCTTAAAATTTGCCTTAGCACGATCTAACGGCTCTAGCTTTCTCATAATAACACAACACGAAATGCCCTTCATAAACAAGAGTGAAGTGACAAAAAGGTCGAATGACCGAAAAATAAACGGCAAATCGAGTGTACAAATGGCACGAACCGTAAGAGTCGTGTTTGGCCCGTCTATTTTATTTACCTGTGATAAGAATCTACCTGCTGTAGCCGAGTCCGGCGTCACAATATAGTATGCGAGTAAGAAACACGTTCACAGTAAATGTCATATTTTGTCCCTGTAAAGCAAATACTTGGAGACTTACAAAGAAATCTTGCAATAGAAATGAGCCCATACAATACATAAGTCCACATAACGCATGGCAAATTATAGAGGTGTCAAATTCAACGAAGCGATACGCAGATAACAGCGCGCAGAAATCATGCAGACCTCTGACGTGTAACGACTCTAGCTTTCTCTTAGTAACACAATACGAAATGCCCTTCATAAACAAGAGTGAAGCGGCAAAAAGGTCGAACGATCGAAATTTAAACGGCAAACCTAGTGTACAAATGGCACGAACCGTAGGAGTCGTGCTTGGCCTGTCTATTTTATTTACCTCAGGAAAATAACATGTGGAGCCTGGAAATGACAAGACGTGGTTAAACTCAAACGTGAACAGCGGAAAAAAGATGACAAAACATTGACTGTATTGCAGAGTAAACTGACAATGTTTTGAAATTATGTGTAATTACCTTCTTCATAATTTTTTTTTTGGAAAACGCGAAAACCTGGGTCGGTCGAACGACGCTAAACGATCGAAAACGGGGAATAGCCTTACGGGACAAAAAAATTACGCCACGCCCACAAGCGGGGACCTTGGACAAACAAGTAACTGGTCAAAACTAGTTGCAGCATATCTTCCAGTAGCCCGACTTACGATCTTAGATCGTCTTGTTATTAAAATAGCGCTAGCTTGCGAGTATCGTTACAAGCTTGTTGCATGCAAATTATAAAGAAAATCTAATGACTAGAATTTCTGCAAATAAACAAAACCGATTTTAAACACCTTTTTATATTTGATCATGTTGCCATGGCAACGGTACATACGTCAGCTTAATTATCAAAAAGTTGAAGTTTGTGTTGTTAACTTGCTTGCTGCCATTTTTGGTGACCAAAGGATCAAGGGTTTTACAGAAAAATGTAAATGAAACAGAGGTATCAAAAACTGTGTTCAGCCACCTTAAACAGTGACCATCGAACGATCATCCTAAAAACAATTCGACTGCTCGCGCTCAGTCTCTACCCACATCAATAGTTGACTCAGGGCTTCGTCGATCAACTACAATCAGTCGATAGAAACCTCTAGCTCGCTGTGTAATTATCACGTTGACAGGAAACTGATGCGTTCACTGAAGCGCCCAAAAATCTTTGTTCTCTGCAGGATGCCTTAAGGGGCCACTTGTCAGTTTGTTCCATTGTTTCTTTCCGCACTGTTGCTTGGAATGACTTTGACAGATATTGGGCTTTCTGTTAAGTGTCGGTGTCGGTTCTGTGTTTTTCGTCCATTTATGTCGTCCACTGCATCTACAATTTTCACCGACAGCCGATCAAGGTACGGGATGTCCCTTTTTTACATGCAAGATAAGTTAGCAGAAGGTGTTTTTTTCCCTTAGTTATGTAGTGTAGTCTCTTTACGAGGTAATCTGCTGTTCAGTCAATTTTTCCTGTTTACAGCACGAGCTAATTGCGACGACATTGGGTTTCAGTCACCCGCAATCAGTGCTGTATTTTAGTGAATGCCAGTTCTCTGTTGTTATTTGTATATCTAACTATTCTGATGTAGAGCATGTCTATTTTATAGTACGCTCAAGCTCGAGAAACTGAGTTTTCAAATCGAAAACCAAAATGATTTTTTGATCGCCTGTTATTTCCAGACAAACATAGAATACTCTCAAGAAGTAATTAATTTCTTTTGCGGATCGGTGAAAATTTCAGACGCTAGCCAGAAAATAACATACGCAAACAGACACAACAACGAAAGATCGCGAAGAATCTTGCCGATATCGGTTAATATTCAATCATCTTAACCCCAAAATTGGTCAACAACAAAGCCTTCTTTACACCAAAATTGGCAAACAATAAAATGTTAACTACAGCCAGTTCTGTAAACCGTTTGCAGAACTGATACTGCCTTAAATTTCCTGAATTTCCTCTCTTTTACTTCATTACAAGGCAGACGTCGACCATTCGTTGCTTTTCATCTTTGAGTTCTATTTTACCGCTGCACATTTCATACACTATATAATTAATACTACTCACTGAGACGTGAAGAAAAGACTCGAGCGTGTCCAAAATATTCAGCAGACTACCTGTCTATATTTTATTCAGATCGAGTATAGCAAAGATATCAGTGACGTCACCTATTATTATTAATATGCCAACCAGAGAACTATTGGCTGGTAAAACAAAGAGTTCTTTTGTTTAACGTTTTCCACATTTAAATATCAAAAACAATATTTGTAAACAAATATCTTCGCTATACAAAGGAGTTATGCATCTGTTTGTCCCGTGATCTGAAATTACTATCCTGGATTTTCGTTCTCTAGAAGAGTTAGCGTTTGTTATCCATTTATGTCGTTCATAGCGTCTTGTACAATTTTCACCTCCACTGAGCGATAAAGGTACAGTCTGTTGCTCGATTAATGTCATTTAAAGATAAATCAGCAGAAAAACTTACTTTCGTTTTAGGTAATGTGATAATTTTCTCTGTTTACAGCGCGGGCTTGTTGCCCGCTTTCGATCCGCAATTCTGACGACGTTATTGCACCAGTCACTTCAAGGTATGTCAATGAATGAGTTTTCTAACCTTATTCATATTTAACTACCTTATCAAAGTTCAGTGAAGGCCAATTTAAGAGCCACTATCAGACAGCGTAATCATCTAGAAATCTTATGTCAGTCCAGGGTTTGGTTTCAGTGCCAGGATTAAATATTGCGATTTAGCAAGTTTCGTGCATTTTGTTTAAATTCAAGGGAAACAGAATAGCTTGCAAAAGAAAACCAAGAAAATGTTTGGCTTAACAAGATAGACTGCTCGATATCAGAAAAGTTTCTATGTCACTGATTTCGAAGGTATTTTCACTTCCGTTGTCGTTTTCGATTACAGCACTTTCAGGTTGCGTGTGACTGCGGAACAGTCAATTCGGGAAAGAAATTACTGACCGAAAACCTTCAATAACTGGTGAACTCCTGTAAAATGTAATGCATCACCAATGGCTCAAAAGTTTTATCTGCAAAGGCCTGGCTAAACTAGGAAACGTTACGGAAACATTGCTTCTTGGTATGTTCCCTGGGGTGGCTAAATTAGTGGGAAAGTAAGCAAACAATATGTTCTCCTGCCCGGGTGGCAAAAAGTGCATGGGCAATATAATAAACTCACTTAAGAAGAAGTCTTGAGAGACTTTCGTTTCAGGGCTTGTTACCTCATAATTTATGATCTCAGAATTTCCCATTTGCTTTGGTCATAGTCCCTTGTGATACCATATTTCCCTGACATCTGTGCATCGACTTGACAGAACGCCATTTCCTTTTGTCCCTATCTATACAGTCTTCATGAGCTATATTGCGCAAACGTATATTTCCTTCTTTCCCTTCCCTTTTCTATGACTCGCTTTTAATTATGGAATGCCAGAACTGTCTTATGATACTTATTTTTATTATATTGGGTGGTTATGTCATTATATACCGTAGTTATGTTATTATATTCGGTGATTAACTCATTATACTCGGTGCTTATTGCATTATACTCGGTGCTTAGGGACGGACCATTAGAAAAGTGATGGGGGGGGAGGGGAATTTTCAGCTTGCTCGAATTTTTTTTTTCGCTCACGGCTTGTGCAGGAATTTTTTTTTCAGGTGAAACCCTCTGCGCGAATTTTTTTTTCAGACAAATATTGCTTTTTGAAAAGGTCATAGACAGCCCAACACAAACTCCCCTATGTGGTTTTACGGTAGTGGCACGTAAGCCTCTAAAGTTTTGTTCTGGCGAGTTTGTCTTTCAGCGATTTACCTTTTTGAAAAGTTAATAGACAGGCCAACACAGACTCTCCTTTGTGGTTTTACGATAGCGACACGTAAACCTTAGCAGTTTTGCTCAGACGAGTATGTCCTAGAGCGAAGATAGTCTGCCTGCCAATGAAAACCACACTTTGTGGTTCTTTTTTTTTAAGAGTACCAGTGGCAATGTTAATGTTGCTACTTATGTGGTTAACACTTACTACTACGTGTGAATGACTTTTTCATTGTATTATAGAATTCTTATTCAAGGCACGGGCTCCTGTTCAAGGGGATAAGACTCATCCTCTAATTTTTATTCTGAGCATAACGAATTTTATAGCATATAATATTTACAAAGATACCAGATTCTAATATTAATTTATTACAAATTTTATTTTATTATTTCCATTACAATACAGTATACAGTGTATGTTGTAGCACAACGAGCCAGACGTTCTTTGCAACCAAAAACAGAAGTTTTAGTTCTACATCTCCACGGGATACCAGTGGCTTGTAACATTCCAGTGTAATCATATCTCTGGCAGTGATCGTTTGTGTTCCACAAAACACGTCATGTGTCCAGACACTTTGAAAATCAGTTTATGTTATGCAGTCAGAAATTCTCAAAAATTATTGCAACGAGGTTTTCAAAAACCTCTCAAGAGGTTACGCTCACGATTACTATGCGTGATAGAAATCACGAGCTCATAATCTTATTGTTTTCAAGTAATGCGAAGCGATTCTGGAAACTACACGAACGAAAAATCACTATCACGAGTTTGTTACATATCCAGAAGCACTCAATAACTGTACTGCATGGACTTCAATGAGACTGGGTGAACCAGAACCCACCACAACATGTTCCTTTAATGCAACGCACGACGGAAAAACACTTTGACGATTTTGTTACATATCCCAAAGCACTCAGCAACTGTATTGCATGGACTTCAGCCTGGGTGAACCAGAAAGGATATGTAACATGTTCCTATAATGTCACGCACGACGGAAAAATCTCTATCACGATTCTGTTACATATCTCGAATTACTCGTGAACTTCAGCCTGGGTGAACCTGAAAGGATACATGTAACATGTTCCTATAATGTACGTCACGCACGTCGGAAAAATAACTTTGACGATTTTGTTACATATTTTGAAGCACTCATCAGCAACTGTGTTGCATGGACTTCAGCCTGGGTGAACCCGAAAATATCCTCTAACCCTCGGCAACGTCAATTCTACGTGGACGTTTGCGTGGGCAAACCAGAGAGCATTTGTAATATGTACCTATATGGATTTTCTATGTATCCGAAATAATTTTCTTTCAGAAAACTATTGTACGATGGACTCGGTATAGGGTCTAACTCACAAATATGATTTTTAGTACCTGTCTAGTCCCCATACTATCTAAAAGCATGACAATCCGTGTAAGTTAATTATCATATAAATGAAAGATTAATCTAATGATATAACTTGGTACCTTCGTCTCGTTGTCTTGATTCGATGCTCTGCGAGGTTGGTCACGGCTAGCGCTAGCTGAAGACACTTTTTGGTTCTATCTGTCGTTCTCAGGTGATTGAATTCATGTACAAGCCAATCGCGGTTGTCGGTTTTGTTTGGTTTTCAACAACTGTTTAATGGTTTGCCGCAACAACAAATCCAAACGTATATCCAGGGGCAGCTTCTTTGTTGTTCTTCCCGCGAAAGGAAAACAAGCGCGCCTTCTTTAAGATCTTTAACTCCACGAGGAAAATTCGACTGAAAACTGGATCAATTTCGCACAAATGCGTTAGGAAAAACACCATATCTTCTAATTCGGGAGGCAAGTCTCGTTTTGTGCCCGTTTTCAATGACCGATGACGGGTTCATTGGAAGTCGAAGTCTCTCAGTATTATGTGTAAGCGAACACTAATCCCGCGTTGTGAAAATTTATTATAAAAAAATAAATTATGCGGCCAGATCATATCTAAAATTACCAGGTGTCTTACAGTACACAGTTTCTATTATTGAAAGCAATTATCGCAAACCACAACAGAACCGCAAAATTCTTGCGATGACAGCAACCTAACAGATAAATGACGTCACGCCATAGCAACCGGACCTGGACCTTCCTTCTGCATGAATTTTTTTTCTTTACCTTCTTCTTTGCACGAATTTTTTTTCTTGGCAATTTCCCTTGCATGAATTTTTTTTTGGTTTTTTCCCCTCCCCCCCC
>JAHPZR010035201.1:0-14487 GCA_019787425.1 Platygyra sinensis
ATCTCAAGAGGTGGCGAGGTACTGGAATACTCAGCGAAAGGACGCATTAGAGCCTAAAGTGGCCTCAAAAATTGGCTTTATCGTCCGAAACAGGAAAAATATACTAGCTCAGTTGCTTAAAGAAATACGTCTACTGGAAAATATGGGAAAAATCAACACTTGTGTAATACCTGCCTGCCAGCCTCAACTCCGACACCCACCGAAGGTGAGGAGCTTCGTGTCGGACTTTACATCGCTAATATGTGTCCTTTAACAGTTTTTTTTTGTCCTATACAGCCAATCATGTTGACATTGTAACAAAATCCCACGCCATACGAAGAACACCGTCGCTTTGCCAAAGACTCTAAGAACATTACTTCCGTGAGTCTTGCCTGTTTCTGATGTTGGTGTCCGGTTTGTTGCGGTCAAGCCGTTCTACGTGTCACTTGTGGCCTAGAATGGTTGCCATCAAAACAACCCTGCCTGTATAACCAATATAGTTTTTATATTCATTGTAAATGCGTTTTCTTTGGCCTCTTTCTTTGGTGTTGTGGGCATAAGTGTCGACAGATTCTTGGCAATTCATCTTCATCTCAGATATCAGGAACTTGTGACTCACAAGCGTGTTGTTGCTGTGGTGATCTCAATATGGGTACTTAGTGGATTTCTTCCTATGGCAAGTGTTCTGGATCCAAGATAACTTCTTTTTTAAAATTAAATTATCTCTTGGAGTTTTTGGTGTTTTCCTCACCACAGTGGCTTACATTAAGATTTATTTAGCCGTAAGACGCCACAAAAATGAGATTCTGGCCTTGCAAGTACAGCAAGTAGCAGGGAATGACGAAGTGGCAATTTATATTAGGCTCATTAAATCTGCAGTCGGTGTATTCTACATATATCTCGTGTTTTTGATTTGTAATTTGCCATTTTTTATCAGTTTGGTCGCCCTCAACATCAGTGACCCAAGTATCAACTTGAAGAGATTCTTGCTTTATTCATGGACGGTCATGTTCCTTAACTCGTCACTAAACCCCGTAATTTACTGCTGGAAGATGAGGCATATTCAACACGCCATCATAGACATACTGCGGAACCTGTCATGGTTGAGAAATCGCGCATTACACTTACCGTAAAACCAATTTCTTTTGTTTTATTATTATTGAACCAGTAATTTACTACTGGAGGATGCAACACATTCGACAATTCGTCATTGGAATCATGGAACTACAGAAGGTGCATATCACCTGCTATAGCAGTACTGATTCTCACGAACAAGGCGTTTCTCAGTGCTATAGAACCGTCACCCACGCTTGCAGATGAAGGTTTTGTTGCGCATGCCACATGCCAGTAAATGAAAGTGGCAGTAGTTTACAGGTGTACCATCGATTAACATACTAATCGACTTTTTGTAGACATGGTTTTGTTTTTTTTGTCCTTTTTTCTTATGAAAATATAACACGCATTTATGGTGAAATTTCTCGTGTGCAGGTGCTCGCGCCGGTTTGTTCGATCAAAGTCTAAAGCATGTTGCTAAAGATCTTTATTCGGTAGCGTTGTTACTGATATCTTATTACACCCACTTTCAGTGTTTCGTGCATGCTATTTTAACGGCTAAAAGCCCGTTTAACTATGAAACTGTCAATTTTTTTCCGGTTATTAGCGGAACAAATTGCAAATAAATTATCAGAACTGAACTTAAACGGCTTAAGAAATTGTGGACTTTGCATGTTTTCCGATTTACGAGTTAGTTCAAACGATTTTAGTGCAGTCGATTGGGTCTCAATACTGACTTCCGGTGGAATTAGGCGGCTGTCGCTCCTAATGTTCGCAGGCGTAAACATTCAAAAGCCGGAGTCGAAACAAAAGGACGAGAAAAGAAAGCATAAAATTTCATGACTGAACTCTGAAAACTTATAAGATCACCTGACCAAAAGAACAATAAAATACATTAAAATAACTACTGTTCGTGGGAAAAGACACGACGTTTTTTTCAGATTTTTTTTTCAGTTTTCTTCACATACATGCAGCATGCACGCAGACCGACATGTACAGTTAGCAATTTCATCTCAATATGACAGTTAACACCGCTTGTCATTCTTAAAGTGTTTTACTATTGTTGTAAACTTATATTTTCGAGTGTTCGCTGCACGAAGCTCTTCGTTTTGTAGAAGAACACATTGAATTTCTTTAGTTTTTGAACTTAACAGTCCTGTCATTAGAAGAAGCATTAATCTTAACGTGTCGGAGCTCCTTTTTAAAGTAACAGGTGTTTCACTTGCTTTACCGCCGCTATGTTAGTGCCTCTCCGAGGGACAACTTCAGATCTTTGGCTCAACTTGTGGGCTCAGGTAAAATGGAACTTAGCTGTAAGCTGCATTGGTTCGCAGTCGTTGGAAAGAGCGGCGGACTGTAATAAGGTACACGAGGATGTCGCTCGGTCACGGCGATTTGTTTATACTTGGGCAAGCATGATTTTTTTTTTCGGCATTTCACTGGAACAGTTGCTAATACATCGCGCAGAATGCTTTGACATCATAAATTATTCATAATCGTCGAAGTGACAAATTTAAATACGAATGCGCGTTCAATAGGCCAGAATAAGAGAAGAAAAGGCCCAAATTGGCTAGGTGGGGTTGACAAAAATCGCTTTTCTGATTTCCTGACGCTCTAAAATAGAATTCGGCATACGGCTTTTGGAAGAGTAATGATTAAACTACAATTTGAGCCTAAACCAAAGGAGATTTAGGAAGTATAAGGACTATCCCTTCGCAGTTGAAAAACAGTAAAATTGGACGATTTTTAGTATGAAGTCCGTTTTCAACAGCGCTTTATTGAAAATTAAAACCGCCTTGCAATATTCGGCATACGGCAAATTGAAGATGGATCTTTTCTTAAACAAAATCCGCTTTAGGTTTAGTAATTGATGCGCGAGAACCACTATCCCGTTCAGTTTGAAAACTGCCTGGTCAAGTCGCGCTTGAAAATGGCGCGTTCTAGGTAAGCGAGCCATTGTATTCAGCTCAGGACTGAATAACAATGGCTGTCAAAACTAACAATACCCATTCAAGAAAACCATTTAGATGTAAATGAGTACCTCTTTGCCGCGAACTTAAAACTGGTCTCCCAGCTGAGTCATTCGCTCATAACACGCAATGAACATGGAGGAAGGTAAAAACGCCAGTGATCGGGAGCTCTTTTCAGAGCTCTTCATAGCGAGATGATGTCACGGCAATTGGTCAAGAGTAAACAATGTCCGTTCGAGTGAGCATGATCTAACCCGCGCTGTCTTAATACTTCGCGAAAATGAGCAGCAAAAGCCGTCGATTATTTTCAGAGTTTTTCAAATAAGATAAGCGGCCATCGATCGATCAATGGATTTGTTTGACTTCGTTGTCATGCGACCGTAACTGAAGTAAATAGCGCGCAACACTACAGCACGCTCAATAATATTTTAATAAGGAGGTTTTATGGGTGGTTCAAACTTTACGTCTAGTAAAAGCTGTCGATAGTTTTCAAAGTTTTTCACTTACAATCGGCCATCGATCGATCAACGAACTAGTTTGTTTGTTTGGCGCATCGAATGAATAACGAACCCTCGGCTAAACGACAGAATACATAGCCTCCTACGCAGACGTTCTTAGGCTTGTCACGCGTTCCTCCCCACGAACGTCTGCTCAACAGACCGGTCACATCCGTTCGTTGACGGTTAGCCAATCATAGCTTCTCTGCCAATCTGGGCCAAGCTGGACTTTGACCGACTTTGACCCAACGCTTCAACACGAGAAATTTGTGCCGCAAAATGTTTAAAATTTTCACTTACATAAGAGTTCCACCTGCAACTGCAGGCGTACATATTATTTTAGAAGTACTGGCAACTGATAAGATCCACATTGAGCACCGGTGCGGTCTTGCCAGAGCTAAGCCAAACAATGGGATATCCAACACGCAAAACAGTGAACTGATTCGAACGTAAACAACTACATTTTAATTATGTTGTGCCAGAAGGGACAAAAGGAGCAATAAACCTTTTCATCGAACTCGAGAAACACAAGCTCAACCAAATTGATGGAAGAAACATACAAACCTCACTACAGAAAGGTGTAGCTTTCTCCAAGTAAAGCACGGCGTCTCCGAAGAAAAAACCGGACGTAGGTAAATACGATTTGCGTGATAAGAAGCAACATACGCTCTACTTACAAATAGTTCTAGTGAAACAACCGGGCCCAGCGCCACAATATTAAATGCAGGTAAGCAACATTTCACGGAAAAATTCTTATTCTCCATATTTTACCCCTCGAAAGCAAATATCGTGCAACATAAATGAGCCTAAACAATGCATAAGCACATGGCAAACAGCCTGACAAACAACAGAGATGTCAACATTAACAGAACAGGATTGGTTCTTTTAAAACAAAGGCTAACCGCCAGTGAACGGATGTGACCGGTCCGTTGAGCAGACGTTCGTGGGGAGGAACGCGTGACAAGCCAAAGAACGTCTGCGTGGGAGGCTACAGAATACAGGGCCACTTTTAATCATCCACCAAACAAGCCGGCTCGTATAGCTCGGTCTTCGTTCTTTTTTTTACTACCGAGCCAAAAGAGCCGCTAAATATGAACCCAAGACTTAACGTCATACAAATTATTTCTCGTTCATTATCCACTACTGACGCAAACTCGTTCTTTTATCCGCTACCGACCCAAACGAGCCGTTAAATATATGAATCCAAGACTAAAAATCTTACAAATTATTCCTCGTGCTTTCATCCACTGCTCAGCCAAACGAGCCGCAACACGAAGTTGTCTTGATTCTGGCCCTGCATTCTTTAGTTGTAGGGCTCATAGTCTATATGGTCAAAGCCGTCGATAGGTGTCAAAGTTTTTCAAATTCGATCGGCCATCGATCAACGGGAGCATCATCGATATGGCGAAAAGAGAGGTTAGGGAGGGAGAATTGAAACGAAGAATTTCTAACGGTACAAACGAAATTTTTCAAGAAACTAGATCGAACGCGATCCAAGAATAACCCCATTTGTTAGTTTTCTTAAATCAGTTGCGTCTGGAGCAACAAAGCAAACTCATTCCAACACATTGGCTAAACTTTGTAAATTAGGATTTAGACACAAACGATTGTTTTGCTCAAGTGCAGAGATATTATAGGGCACGCGATTTCAGCTTTCTTTTATATGGATGAATAACAATTTTTTTCTAACCAGTTCTTGTTTTCACTCGATTTTTTTCTGGGATTAGCGGTGAATTTAATTTTGAGAGGTCCGAATAGACTAAACAATAGCGAAAACAACACACAAAAAGTTCATTGTTTCAATGCTCCGCCTTCTTCAAGTTAATAAGGGAGGTCATAATCCCTACGAGAAAAAGCGCGCGTTTATTTTAACCAATCAGACTCGCCTCCTTGCGTTTATTTGAATAATAATTGAAAATATGGCAGACCCATGAACTGCAAGTAAATGTCACGAGAACAATAGCCATTCTGCGCGATGAGATAGTTAGTAGCAATATTCAGTGTAGATGACTTCTATTTTAATTGACAATTAGCCGCAAAAAATGTTTTTTATTGTTGTTGTTGTTTTTTTTTTTTGCAAACATTAATTAAATTACTGACTTTAATTTTTTTGTCATTGAAATAAAATTTTATCACTCCATTTAAGCTCTTTTCCTTACATTTGGGTCTTGTCCTTTTGCACTTTAGTGAACTCGATACGATAGACTCGGGCGAGACAACACAACCTGCCGTCTTGATGATGGCAGTCGTGTTAAAAAGTAAATTAGTGCTTCATTTGACTTGAACAAGGCGTAAACTTGTCAGCAACATCACTCTTTCGGCTCCTCCCGAAAGCTTTTCGTCGTTTGCTACAATTTTCCAGAATGCAGACAGCTTTGAAGGTGTATGCTATGCGAAGAATATTTTGGAAGGAAACTCTCTCACTCGCGTTCCCGACAAGCTTCATTCAACTCAAGGAACGAACAATGCGCGGAACATTTTCCCGCCCTTTCTTACAATGTCACCTCGTGTAGATGTAACTGAAATGTCTACATCATCTAGTGGATTGATATTTTAATATAACCTCCTGTCCTACGTGGGCTTATGGAATAGCTGTTAAATATTAGTAATAATTGTAAGTGGGACACATGTTATGTTTTTGTCACTTGTTGTATAGGGTGGTAGTGCTAAAGTGTCAGCTGGTGTCAAGTCCATGGAGTTTGATTCGTCAGGCGGGCTTGTCTGGGTAGGAGACGAAAAGGTACATACATGCGTGTTTATAATTTCAAATTTAGTGTCATAAGAAATTAGCCACAATAAAATGGTAGATGATCTTCTGCCTGTCGAGCTTAGCGTGACAGCAACAACAACAACTACAACCATTTTACAGTCCGGGCCATAGCCAGAAATGGATATATGATGACGTCATGGGAAATGGTAATATGGCCGCCAAAGCGAGGCACACTAAACAAAGTTCCTTCCGAGCTCTTTTCGGGGCTTAAAAGTAGCCTTTTCCCACAAGGCTTTGCACACAATACAATTGAACAGTGAAGTTTTGGTTGAGTGCGATAAAAAGTGGCGGCTTGCGAAGCGTCTTCGAGTTTCGAGGCGAAAACCTCACTGTTTTGTGCTATTTTTGGTCTGGTTTTTAAACGACAAGACGCCAAATAGATGGAAAAATCAGGTATGCTGCATTTTTTTTCCCTCTTTGAAAAAAATATGTCGTTAATGTCTATAAAATTTGCGTTCATTTGGTGGTATTTTTGTATTGGTCCACGACTGCGTCGCTTGGTCCAAGGGTTTTAAAGATGAAATACTGTAGTTTCGCCACATGCGTTTGTTATTGACCGATCGTGCTGACCATGCTGTGGACCTGATTTTCAAGCTGTGTTTACTTTATTCCCCGACAGGCAATGGAAAAGCACCGCGATTTCCTCAAGAAACACTGTACAGCAGATTGTGTGGTAAAAATCTAAAAAGGAATGGCAGAGACCACGGGAAGGAATTATTCTGAATTATTCGAAGCGGTTCTCAGTGAAAAGTTCACGTTAACATAACAGCAAATGATACTAGTAATGTACATCCCGAAAAGATGTGTGCAGCATGCAAATCAAAGTTATATCCATTAAGTACTTTGAATGAAGAAGATGAGGCTGTGGTACACATGTAGGGATCAAAAAAGGGTTGAAAGTGCTTTTAGTGCTCAGTACACATGCCAGCTTGATACAGCTGTAGTAGTTCAGGAACAGCTGCATTTTATTAAAGTGCCACTGAAAAGAAATTTTCGTATGTGAGATTTTTGCTTAGTAATAAAGTTTCAACGTTACTTGGAAACACTGCAGACTTTTTTTTCGCATACGGTAAGCGAAAACTGCTTTTTCAGCCGTTCGAAGTTGGCTGGTTAAGCCCAAAATTGGCGGCCATCTTGGCGCGGCCAAAAGAGCCTACTGACGTCACTTGTTGTATTAGTCTCGTGCCGCGCTGAAAATTTAGAGTCGATTAGAGTGATAATGGGAGAAGAGGATACTGTTCGAAGCCCCCCAAAAACATCTTAAGGACATCTCAGAGCTTTAAATCAGATACTAACAGTAGCCTTAGCCATGAACAGGTGGAGAGGCGATCCTGGGGCTTTTCAGTCTATTTTATAATTGAATAGTTCCAAGGTAATTTATGAAAGCAAGCACGCGAGTGCGAGTTCTGAAATCGCAAAATACTCGGGACACTTAGTCAAATGGCGAGCACTCAATTAAACAATGTCTACACTCATAAAGTAAAAAAGACCTGAAAACAAGAGAAAGCGGCTTTTGAAAATATTATTCGGGTGCTGGTGCACGAATAGCAGCAACAACGCTTCAAGTTTTCGAGTCGCTTTGCCTCGAGGAAACCAGACGCTTTGCGAGTTTCACCGCGGACGAGATTGTGTTATGGTGACCTTTATCCAGTTGTATCTGCTACATCCTACAAGTTATCACAACATCAACAATTAAAGAAACCTCTACTTTTATGTGGAGGGAGCGAATTTGAAACTGTAAAGGTAAACTAAGCTGCCATGACCCAACACGTATGTTTTCAGGAAACGAAAGAAAGCGTGAAAGCCATATATGCAAATTAGTTCGAATTCTGTTTTTAAAAATAAACCTTCGAAAGGAGTGAAAGCTTGTCACGTTTTAACGAATTGCTTTGAACTTGAGTACTATTAAACGAAGATCATAGACATAAGTACGAGCTAAAGAACTCAAAGTAATCCATCGGTCGTGATAAACATTGCAATTGGGAGATAAGCGTAAAAGAGAAGCGAAATTCCCACTTTGTTTATAGTACACTGACTGACACGTATGCGGCGATAATCGAGCGATAAAGCGAACCCTGCTGTTGATCACAATTTTCAAAGATATTCTCTGTCTACCATAACAACTCTCACGGATTAGAAACATAAAAAGATGCCCTCTGTATGCAAAGAAGTACTCCACTCAAAGCTTGTGGACCATTACTAACTTCGTAATTGTGCGGATGGCTGAGGCGCTTACTTCTTTTCATGCAGTAAAGTTTGCGAGGATCCGGGCGAGGATATATTTGAACCTTGTTTAAAGACCTTTGATAAACGTGAGAATCCAAATTCCAGAACCAGGCTGAAAACAGACGACGATATATCGTGTTTAGGCTTCAGGATGTGATATAATAGTTGCCATACTCGTCTTCGAAGTCTCCAATCGAGTACTCAAGATGTTCGAAAAATATAGTAAGCTGTTATAATCTGCAGCATTCATTTTGGCGAAGCTACACTCTTTTGCGCCCTCCAACGTTTATGATGTGAATTTACTGTCAAGGTTGGACAGAAATTACAGGGTAAAAAACTAGTAGGTATCGACAATATGATGAATAATCTTGAATAAATCAAGTGAAAACAAGAGAGAATCTTTAGCGCTTCCATCGTGAATACAACCAGTGACGTCACAAGGTCCTTAAACTCGGTTCCAGAGCCCGGACACAGTTATGCTCCAAAAAGACGATTTCGGCAGCTAAAAGAAGCACATTCCGTTAGGATTTGAAAGAAATAAAGTTCACCACCATTTTAAGCACGTTTCAAACTACAAAATGGGCTAATAAAAGAGAGTACGAAAATTTCGTTTCAGTGGCACCAGTGGGCCCTTAGTAGTATGGAAGAAGTTATTTGTTGAATCTGGCCAAATTGTACTTGCAAATATTAATAGCTAGATGATGTAGACATTTCAGTTACATCTACACGAGGTGACATTGTAAGAAAGGGCGGGAAAATGTTCCGCGCATTGTTCGTTCCTTGAGTTGAATGAAGCTTGTCGGGAACGCGAGTGAGAGAGTTTCCTTCCAAAATATTCTTCGCATAGCATACACCTTCAAAGCTGTCTGCATTCTGGAAAATTGTAGCAAACGACGAAAAGCTTTCGGGAGGAGCCGAAAGAGTGATGTTGCTGACAAGTTTACGCCTTGTTCAAGTCAAATGAAGCACTAATTTACTTTTTAACACGACTGCCATCATCAAGACGGCAGGTTGTGTTGTCTCGCCCGAGTCTATCGTATCGAGTTCACTAAAGTGCAAAAGGACAAGACCCAAATGTAAGGAAAAGAGCTTAAATGGAGTGATAAAATTTTATTTCAATGACAAAAAAATTAAAGTCAGTAATTTAATTAATGTTTGCAAAAAAAAAAAACAACAACAACAATAAAAAACATTTTTTGCGGCTAATTGTCAATTAAAATAGAAGTCATCTACACTGAATATTGCTACTAACTATCTCATCGCGCAGAATGGCTATTGTTCTCGTGACATTTACTTGCAGTTCATGGGTCTGCCATATTTTCAATTATTATTCAAATAAACGCAAGGAGGCGAGTCTGATTGGTTAAAATAAACGCGCGCTTTTTCTCGTAGGGATTATGACCTCCCTTATTAACTTGAAGAAGGCGGAGCATTGAAACAATGAACTTTTTGTGTGTTGTTTTCGCTATTGTTTAGTCTATTCGGACCTCTCAAAATTAAATTCACCGCTAATCCCAGAAAAAAATCGAGTGAAAACAAGAACTGGTTAGAAAAAAATTGTTATTCATCCATATAAAAGAAAGCTGAAATCGCGTGCCCTATAATATCTCTGCACTTGAGCAAAACAATCGTTTGTGTCTAAATCCTAATTTACAAAGTTTAGCCAATGTGTTGGAATGAGTTTGCTTTGTTGCTCCAGACGCAACTGATTTAAGAAAACTAACAAATGGGGTTATTCTTGGATCGCGTTCGATCTAGTTTCTTGAAAAATTTCGTTTGTACCGTTAGAAATTCTTCGTTTCAATTCTCCCTCCCTAACCTCTCTTTTCGCCATATCGATGATGCTCCCGTTGATCGATGGCCGATCGAATTTGAAAAACTTTGACACCTATCGACGGCTTTGACCATATAGACTATGAGCCCTACAACTAAAGAATGCAGGGCCAGAATCAAGACAACTTCGTGTTGCGGCTCGTTTGGCTGAGCAGTGGATGAAAGCACGAGGAATAATTTGTAAGATTTTTAGTCTTGGATTCATATATTTAACGGCTCGTTTGGGTCGGTAGCGGATAAAAGAACGAG
Source organism: Platygyra sinensis (assembly GCA_019787425.1). Classification (NCBI taxonomy): domain Eukaryota; kingdom Metazoa; phylum Cnidaria; class Anthozoa; order Scleractinia; family Merulinidae; genus Platygyra; species Platygyra sinensis. The sequence continues at coordinate 10,578 of JAHPZR010035201.1, forward strand.
TTTTGCGTCAGTAGTGGATAATGAACGAGAAATAATTTGTATGACGTTAAGTCTTGGGTTCATATTTAGCGGCTCTTTTGGCTCGGTAGTAAAAAAAAGAACGAAGACCGAGCTATACGAGCCGGCTTGTTTGGTGGATGATTAAAAGTGGCCCTGTATTCTGTAGCCTCCCACGCAGACGTTCTTTGGCTTGTCACGCGTTCCTCCCCACGAACGTCTGCTCAACGGACCGGTCACATCCGTTCACTGGCGGTTAGCCTTTGTTTTAAAAGAACCAATCCTGTTCTGTTAATGTTGACATCTCTGTTGTTTGTCAGGCTGTTTGCCATGTGCTTATGCATTGTTTAGGCTCATTTATGTTGCACGATATTTGCTTTCGAGGGGTAAAATATGGAGAATAAGAATTTTTCCGTGAAATGTTGCTTACCTGCATTTAATATTGTGGCGCTGGGCCCGGTTGTTTCACTAGAACTATTTGTAAGTAGAGCGTATGTTGCTTCTTATCACGCAAATCGTATTTACCTACGTCCGGTTTTTTCTTCGGAGACGCCGTGCTTTACTTGGAGAAAGCTACACCTTTCTGTAGTGAGGTTTGTATGTTTCTTCCATCAATTTGGTTGAGCTTGTGTTTCTCGAGTTCGATGAAAAGGTTTATTGCTCCTTTTGTCCCTTCTGGCACAACATAATTAAAATGTAGTTGTTTACGTTCGAATCAGTTCACTGTTTTGCGTGTTGGATATCCCATTGTTTGGCTTAGCTCTGGCAAGACCGCACCGGTGCTCAATGTGGATCTTATCAGTTGCCAGTACTTCTAAAATAATATGTACGCCTGCAGTTGCAGGTGGAACTCTTATGTAAGTGAAAATTTTAAACATTTTGCGGCACAAATTTCTCGTGTTGAAGCGTTGGGTCAAAGTCGGTCAAAGTCCAGCTTGGCCCAGATTGGCAGAGAAGCTATGATTGGCTAACCGTCAACGAACGGATGTGACCGGTCTGTTGAGCAGACGTTCGTGGGGAGGAACGCGTGACAAGCCTAAGAACGTCTGCGTAGGAGGCTATGTATTCTGTCGTTTAGCCGAGGGTTTCGTTATTCATTCGATGCGCCAAACAAACAAACTAGTTCGTTGATCGATCGATGGCCGATTGTAAGTGAAAAACTTTGAAAACTATCGACAGCTTTTACTAGACGTAAAGTTTGAACCACCCATAAAACCTCCTTATTAAAATATTATTGAGCGTGCTGTAGTGTTGCGCGCTATTTACTTCAGTTACGGTCGCATGACAACGAAGTCAAACAAAATCCATTGATCGATCGATGGCCGCTTATCTTATTTGAAAAACTCTGAAAATAATCGACGGCTTTTGCTGCTCATTTTCGCGAAGTATTAAGACAGCGCGGGTTAGATCATGCTCACTCGAACGGACATTGTTTACTCTTGACCAATTGCCGTGACATCATCTCGCTATGAAGAGCTCTGAAAAGAGCTCCCGATCACTGGCGTTTTTACCTTCCTCCATGTTCATTGCGTGTTATGAGCGAATGACTCAGCTGGGAGACCAGTTTTAAGTTCGCGGCAAAGAGGTACTCATTTACATCTAAATGGTTTTCTTGAATGGGTATTGTTAGTTTTGACAGCCATTGTTATTCAGTCCTGAGCTGAATACAATGGCTCGCTTACCTAGAACGCGCCATTTTCAAGCGCGACTTGACCAGGCAGTTTTCAAACTGAACGGGATAGTGGTTCTCGCGCATCAATTACTAAACCTAAAGCGGATTTTGTTTAAGAAAAGATCCATCTTCAATTTGCCGTATGCCGAATATTGCAAGGCGGTTTTAATTTTCAATAAAGCGCTGTTGAAAACGGACTTCATACTAAAAATCGTCCAATTTTACTGTTTTTCAACTGCGAAGGGATAGTCCTTATACTTCCTAAATCTCCTTTGGTTTAGGCTCAAATTGTAGTTTAATCATTACTCTTCCAAAAGCCGTATGCCGAATTCTATTTTAGAGCGTCAGGAAATCAGAAAAGCGATTTTTGTCAACCCCACCTAGCCAATTTGGGCCTTTTCTTCTCTTATTCTGGCCTATTGAACGCGCATTCGTATTTAAATTTGTCACTTCGACGATTATGAATAATTTATGATGTCAAAGCATTCTGCGCGATGTATTAGCAACTGTTCCAGTGAAATGCCGAAAAAAAAATCATGCTTGCCCAAGTATAAACAAATCGCCCGTGACCGAGCGACATCCTCGTGTACCTTATTACAGTCCGCCGCTCTTTCCAACGACTGCGAACCAATGCAGCTTACAGCTAAGTTCCATTTTACCTGAGCCCACAAGTTGAGCCAAAGATCTGAAGTTGTCCCTCGGAGAGGCACTAACATAGCGGCGGTAAAGCAAGTGAAACACCTGTTACTTTAAAAAGGAGCTCCGACACGTTAAGATTAATGCTTCTTCTAATGACAGGACTGTTAAGTTCAAAAACTAAAGAAATTCAATGTGTTCTTCTACAAAACGAAGAGCTTCGTGCAGCGAACACTCGAAAATATAAGTTTACAACAATAGTAAAACACTTTAAGAATGACAAGCGGTGTTAACTGTCATATTGAGATGAAATTGCTAACTGTACATGTCGGTCTGCGTGCATGCTGCATGTATGTGAAGAAAACTGAAAAAAAAATCTGAAAAAAACGTCGTGTCTTTTCCCACGAACAGTAGTTATTTTAATGTATTTTATTGTTCTTTTGGTCAGGTGATCTTATAAGTTTTCAGAGTTCAGTCATGAAATTTTATGCTTTCTTTTCTCGTCCTTTTGTTTCGACTCCGGCTTTTGAATGTTTACGCCTTGCGAACATTAGGAGCGACAGCCGCCTAATTCCACCGGAAGTCAGTATTGAGACCCAATCGACTGCACTAAAATCGTTTGAACTAACTCGTAAATCGGAAAACATGCAAAGTCCACAATTTCCTTAAGCCGTTTAAGTTCAGTTCTGATAATTTATTTGCAATTTGTTCCGCTAATAACCGGAAAAATTGACAGTTTCATAGTTAAACGGGCTTTTAGCCGTTAAAATAGCATGCACGAAACACTGAAAGTGGGTGTAATAAGATATCAGTAACAACGCTACCGAATAAAGATCTTTAGCAACATGCTTTAGACTTTGATCGAACAAACCGGCGCGAGCACCTGCACACGAGAAATTTCACCCATAAATGCGTGTTATATTTTCATAAGAAAAAAGGACAAAAAAAACAAAACCATGTCTACAAAAAGTCGATTAGTATGTTAATCGATGGTACACCTGTAAACTACTGCCACTTTCATTTACTGTGCATGTGGCATGCGCAACAAAACCTTCATCTGCAAGCGTGGGTGACGGTTCTATAGCACTGAGAAACGCCTTGTTCGTGAGAATCAGTACTGCTATAGCAGGTGATATGCACCTTCTGTAGTTCCATGATTCCAATGACGAATTGTCGAATGTGTTGCATCCTCCAGTAGTAAATTACTGGTTCAATAATAATAAAACAAAAGAAATTGGTTTTACGGTAAGTGTAATGCGCGATTTCTCACCATGACAGGTTCCGCAGTATGTCTATGATGGCGTGTTGAATATGCCTCATCTTCCAGCAGTAAATTACGGGGTTTAGTGACGAGTTAAGGAACATGACCGTCCATGAATAAAGCAAGAATCTCTTCAAGTTGATACTTGGGTCACTGATGTTGAGGGCGACCAAACTGATAAAAAATGGCAAATTACAAATCAAAAACACGAGATATATGTAGAATACACCGACTGCAGATTTAATGAGCCTAATATAAATTGCCACTTCGTCATTCCCTGCTACTTGCTGTACTTGCAAGGCCAGAATCTCATTTTTGTGGCGTCTTACGGCTAAATAAATCTT
>JAHPZR010035202.1:0-24599 GCA_019787425.1 Platygyra sinensis
TTTAGAAATACTTGCCTACTTGTTTTATGGCAAAGTCAACTGTGCCTCGAAATTGTCTGTGGTCTGTCATGATCGTGGTAAAATTCTCACATGGAAAGTGATCTCAATTCTCAAGAGGTGGATCTATAAAAGTAGCCAAATGGGTGTCTCGAAAACTCAGACCCCAGACCCAAAAAACTCAGACCCTCGGGTGTCTCGAAAACTCAGACCCGAAAAAACTAAACCCTCTGGGTGTCTTGAAAACTCAGACCCGACCCATGTGAATGCCGCAAGCCGACTTGTTTACTGTCTGTCGATACAGTGGTATTACCAACATCTGCCGAGAAAAGAAATAGTGTTAGATACGTGAAATGATCATGAAAATTTATATCTGCTGAGAAAAGAAAAAACAGCTTGCAATGTTTGATACGTGCAACAATCATGAACTTAACATTTGTATAGATTTTCCTTTTCGTTATCGTATAAGCCAAGTTTTATGTCCACATGTCATGTCATCATAATTAAGCCATTCGCGAGGTGTGTTGCATGATGGGAGGGAGGCCGGTGGCCTCATGGTTAGTGCGCTCCTCTCTGGACTAGCGGTCCAGGTTCGAGCCCTGGCCTGGGACATTGTGTTGTGTTCTTGGGCAAGACACTTTACTCTCGCAGTGCCTCTCTCCACCCAGGTGTATAAATGGGTACTGGCAAATATAATGCTGGGGGTTAACCCTGCGATTGACTAGCATCCCATCCAGGGGAAGTAGAAATATTCTCAGTCGCTACATACTAAGGAAACCGGGATAAGCTCCGGCCTGATGGGCCACTTGGCTCGTATGCAGACTTTACCTACCTACCAAGTTTATATCCACGTGTCGTGTCATTATAATTAAACCATTCGTGAGGTGTGTTGCGTGATGGTTTCCTGTACAAATACAGTACTGGCGTCATGCAACAGCCCCACCTAACGATGGCATTTGATGGATAGCAGTTGCAATTCAGCAAACAAGAACTACTTCTACTGGACCATTAATGGTCTATTCTGCTCAAAATTCAATGCAGGAGACTCAATCGTGAGAATTTCTTGAAGTATAAGGACCACGAAAGGTTTAATATATCCGCTACTGATGGTTTCCTGTACAAATACAGTACTGGCATCATGCGGTGTAAATATGTTTTATTTTTTGGTCTGAGTTTTCGAGACACCCAGAGGGTATGAGTTTTCTGGGTCTGAGTTTTCAAGACACCCAGAGAGTCTGAGTTTTTTCGGGTCTGAGTTTTCGAGACACCTGAGGGTCTGAGTTTTTCGGGTCTGATTTCGAGACACCCTTAGCCAAACACAAATTGATCTCTTTCCGTTCATGACCTTGATGAATGGTTACAAAAGCAAATAAAGGCACAGCAAAGAGAAAAGATAGCTACTTGTTTTATGGCAACGTCAACTGTACGTCTAAAGCAAAGTGAGGTGTGGATCCCACAACTTTTTACCCCTTCGCCAGCACTCACTTTCATATTGAAATTACTAGTATATATTTATAAAGCTGAAAAGGATCTTAAACAGTGATAAGTGAATAAAGATGGTGAATTCTGAGCTCAGTAATGAAATTTGCAAGGTAAATTGACCAACATGACCCAAAATCAAGTTACATGACCTTGCTCTCCATGAATTCTCGTAGGTCAGTGGACAGATCACCCACCCGGTGTTTGGGAGGTCATGGGTTTGATTCCTGTCAGAGACGCAGATTTTTTCTTCGTCCCTCTCACGTGTCATGTTGACCAATTTAATTTTCACAAATCTTGCACAATCGTGTTTTTATCTTTTACTTTTCCCAACCTTCAACAAGCCTCGAAGAGAAGCAACTGCCTCCAGCCTTTTTAAAGGGAGTCACATTGCACAATGGCCTCATTTTACTATGACTACCAGAATACTAGGAATGTCATTCTTACTGACTACCATAATATTCATTCCTCATAGATTATTTAGTTAAACACTTGTGCCAATTAGCATGAAGCATGTTCTGTAAACTGAAAAGCATTGTATGGTTGTGTTTTTAAAGATAATGCTATTTTGTGCCAGGTTTAGGTCCTTGTAGTCAATTGACATCTTGTAAATCACCTATTGCTGCAAGTGTGTTTCAATTAAGTGTCGAAGTATTGTTTGACTTCATTTATGACAAAACAATTTTTCATAAAATCATAAATTCTACTGGAAATCAAGAGTCAGTAATTTTTTCTTAGAAAGTGAAACAAGCAATCTCCGTTATTTTGTGATTTGCAGCAATCTTTAAATATGACAGTGCAATCTAAATTTCTTGAACCCATGATTCTTTAACTTCCTCATAACTCAGACCAAAAGTCTATCCCATCCTCTCAGTGAAACACTAATTTTACCCTGATTTCTCAAACTACTGGACTTTTCAGTCCAATTTTGGTTTACCTTCCTGTAGAGGTTTGAAAAATTGGTATTCTAATGTCCATAATCACTGGTCAACAGAATCAAATAAATTTTGTCAAACTAACTTTACAAAAAATATAAAAACAAAGGCGAGAAATGATGTTTTTATTGAGTGCTAAGTAAACAAATCACCGTGCTTCACACCTTTTAATAACCCAAAGTCATAAAAAGCATAACGAGTAATGGAGTATACATTAAGTACAGTTGGGCATTGCACTTTGTTTCACAATCAACCACTTATTCTTTCCATTATTTGACAGCTTTAGAGTTCTGTAATGCTAACTTTCACAATGCTGGACTGTGGAAACCATAGCTTTTTTAATATTTGTTTAATTTGCTCGTTTTTGGTCTTACACAAAAGCAGTTCCCTAAACACATAAAAGGGTTTTTCATCAATCTTGAACTTTGATTAGAATCTGAAGTCAGTACAAGAAAGCCAACTTTTGTTTTATGTACAGGATCAGCAATGAGTGTTGGTTACTGAGTTCTTTTTTATTTACAAATCGTCAACTACAACATTTGGATGGACAACAAGGAAAGGGTCATCCTCATCTGACGGCACATAATCCTCCTCTGCCACGCCCCACTCCTTCAATGCCAGAATAACATTATCCTGAAATAAAAAAGTTAACCTTAATGAACCCTTTCCTGAAGTCAGCCAAACTTATGTAATGTGGTTTAAACTATTAAGTTTTGCATCTGTGAATGAGTAAGCCTTAGTCAAGTGAAACAAAGGTGGTTCTAACTTAACTCTGTAGAGGAAGGCGTACTCTAGTGTGTGACCATTCCAAAATTTAGCAGGGAACTGGGGTGAGTTTCAATTGTAACCAATCGATAAACTGACACCACCACATGTAAGATCATGATGAGATTGGTTATTTAGCCAAGTATGATGCTTTTAGGGTGAACAGAGTTGACGAGTTTATGATTTTGGGGGACACTGTCTCAAAATTAAAGACGTCTGTATGGATTTTGAACCATATTCCAAGGTTCATATCTTGGTCTCTTGTTCACCTTTAAAGCATCATACTTGGTCAAATGACCAGTCTCAACAAGATCTTTCATGTGGTGGTGTCAGTTTATCAATTTGTTAAAATTGGACACTCGCCAAAGTTCCCTGCTGAATTTTGGAACGGCCAATTGAGCAGTACCTTGGAAGTGGTGTAAAGACATACTGCTGATTGATTGTGATGAAGATAATTCAAAGTCAATTTGTTTCTGAATCTAGCTTGTTTTGGTCTAGGTAAACTATCAATTTAATAAAGATGAAATTCCGACTTACATGCGTGATGAGTCTGTCCAGCACTTTATCAACAATAATTTTCTTTTCAGCCAACTCTTCCTCTGTTTCGATGTCTTTCAAAATTGTCGTGAGATACCAATTCACAACATCACTTCTTCGTAAACCAGCATCATCTGTGAATTAGCATAATGCAGCATCACAATAAAGCCCCATACTGTCTGCTTATTATTAATAATTGATAATCAAAATGGCCTGAGTTTCATGAAATTCACAGGTTAGATAGTGATCCCTGACTTATTAGTGCGTACAGATTCTGTTTATCACAGAATGGGCCTGTGGCAGGATTGTTGATTTATAGAATTATAGAACACAGACTCTGTTATGCAACTGGTAATCTGTGCACTATGTTGTAAATACGGGCATCTGACAGGATTGGTGGTGTGGATCCGCATAATTTGCCTACTTCCGCATCCTCCGCATCCTTGGGGCATTTTTCCTCATAAAACGAGAAAATTGCCACATATAAGCAAGAAAGCAACTGCTTACCAACCTCAGAAGCAATAATAGCGAAGAGATTGATCATTTTGAAGTTATTCACCCAAAACAGCGACCAAAACATGCTTTTTTGTTCGTAAACATTTTTCTAAAAACCTCCAGGCGTTCCATGCAGCTTCTGGTGATGGGCCTGGGTTCTAGTTTTTGGACTTCAGGTATCCAGTTTTCCTTGTCCGATTTAATGCCTGGTTACTAAGCTTCGGAGAAAAAACTATGGAAAAACTGTGTTGAACGAAGAAATACCTGACAATGAATGGCAGCAAAAGGTCAAACACTCAGAAAGACATTAACGTGTATTTTATACCTTTGAAAAAACCAAGGGAACAACTTTATTAATAAATTATTTTAGAAATTTCTGCATAATCTGGAGTCTTTTCTGCATCATCATCACTTTCTTCCGCATAATATTGCCGAAAATTTCCACATAATTTTCCATTTTTTCCGCACCCTATCAGATGGCCTGTAAATAGGGGCTGGGCTGGGAAAAAATTGAAATCCACTTGTCCAGCAGGCTAGTCGATTTCAGTTGTAACTTGCCCCGATGTAGCAGCCAGTATGGCAATCAGAGGACAAACATGAACAAAGTATGCTCCGAGGATTACTAACTAATCCATGCCTTCAACTCAATGGTTATTATCAGTGATCTTGCAGTTAAAAGTACTTTTGAAGTAGCTTCCCACTGGAAATAACCATTCATCAAGCTTGAATTTTCATTCAGACTCAGAACTGAGGCTAATTTCAGTTTCCCACTGGGCCACTGAACATCTATTGTCACTTGCCAAAGAGAAAAATTTACTCGCCTTGAAAATCATACCTGGTTTTTTTCCTGCCCTGGTATATACTCTTCATGAAATGCATATTTTCTAGACCACCAAAGCAATATAATTGGTATTTTGAGCTTGTGCAGCATTTTCTTTAAGTTTTCAAGTAGCCACAGTTTGTGAAAAGTAGATGGTTGTGGGACCTGATAAACATCATCTCCTCAACATATCTTGACTTGTGAAAAAATGAAAGTAGCCGGTGAAACCTGGCAGAGAAGCCAGCGAACTTCGCTGGCTGCCTGCTCTTATTATACAACCCTGTAGTGACTGTGAGGGTCAGACCATCCCTTAATAAATCAAATCTGTTACTCTGTTATTATTAACATGCATATGTTAAGGAGAAGTAAAATGCTGATCACTTATAAACTCAAGTCAATGACTTACCATCACCAGCTCTGTACTCCTCAGCCCTTAGATGCCCCGCAATAGTCCTTGCCATAGACCGGTACTCTTCAAATGACAAGCGTAGTTTGGATTTACTCTTCTGATCACTGTCTGTCTTGGTAGTGTCTGTGTCTGTGTGACCATTCACCATGCCACTTGGGTGTGTGTCAGTTTCTGCGTCCACATCCATATCTACAAACAAATACAAAAAAAGTTATAACACCACGAGTATGTCAAAGAGACATTTCTAATAGCATTTCTTCTTCCTTTCAAGTTGCTACCTTCTTGTGGCTCCTCCTCTTCATCATCATCAAACTGTACGTCTGGAGTTTCCACCCTGATAATAGACTTGTTCAAAAGACGAAATGCTTCTTTGACATGTTTAGGTTGCACCTAGGGACAGTATAATAATTTATGAGTTTACAGTCACAGATGATAATTATATCAGGAAAATTATATAATATTACTATATAACTCGCAGTTGACAATGAATGATTTGTTTAATAAAAAATACTATATAAGTACACAATGCATCTGACTTTTATAATTATAACATTTTTCCAGAAAATGTCCCTATCCTCACCTCCAAGGGAGGTTTTTGTGAATTTCCCTTCCCCCCTCCCCCGCCCCTCCCCATCAAATCTGGAAATTCCAAACTTAAAACTTTCCATTAAATAAATTGGAATTTGAGACACCCCACCCCTCAGAATTTCCAACGACTTCCAAGAAGAGCCTATGAATACCTTAATCTATATTAAGTTCACACTTCACTAACCTCATCCTGGCAGTAAAGCCTGGCCATACCCTCTGAGAGACGGATCATACTCTCCAACTGTCGCACTGTGATGCGCCAAGCAGACCTTGCCGCACCTGTTAACAGGAACATGGAAGTCAGAAAGCACACTAACTTGAAGAAAAAGAAACCTAAAGTAAGTTTGTTTTTAAATGTTTTAACATGTTCTACTCACTTGTGTCCCTCTCTCTCAGATGTTTGTACTGCTCAACAATGAAATCCTGGGCATCTTTGCTTATCTAAGAGAAAACAATTCCTGAATCAATTGTTCCACACAAATAAATGACTAAGATTTATAACTAAGTTTGGATGGTGCCACCTAGCTTAGCTGAGACAGTGTCAGGATGCATTTACCTCCAACAGCAAAAACTTGAAGTAAACAAAATTGTAAACTTACGGTGGGCTTGAACTGCCTGGCAAATGTTATGTATCGTTGCACCTCATCCTGTGGGAAAAATAATAACCAGCACTTAATAAGTATCAAAACTCATGGATACAACACTAGCATGGCATAAATTTAATCACGCCATTCAAGAACATGAACTCACCACACTGTAAATCCTTTCCACAGCTTCTCCAAGCCTGCTATGTAGATCAACTATTCTCCGTGCAATGGCATAGTCTGTTACCTGTAGGGAGCGGGAAGAAAAAAACAACAAATTAGTACAAAACAATGTAACTTTCAAACACTGCCTGCCTGTCAAGTCTTAATCTTGAAATATCAATTCTCACTACTGCCAAAAATATCTTTCAATCTTTCTAAGTGTTGAGAATTCTGTTTTACATCAAGACAAATTATACAAGTTTCCATCTACATGCATAATAACTCTCACAGACTATCCTGGAGTCACAAATGACAATGACTCACCAGTTTCTTGCACAGATCATCAATTGAAATTTCCCAGATTCTAGCAATGGGCATGTTTTTACACTGTTGTGGCTCGTTTTCGGTGACTTTACAGTCGGTGGGGATGTTGAACGTTCAATGCATTTGTCTTGTTTTTTATTTCAATCAGCAGAGCTCTTAACAGGGCTCTCATTAAGTTTTGAGTCACCCATTGCCTTGATCTTCTCACCCGTAACAAACTTGTTACTTTATGGATGAATATTGTAGTACAGCCTTGAACAGGCAAGTAGCCGGGCCTGTAACTTCAAGGGGCCCCACAAGGATATTCAGCCGTAACAGGTGTTACATGTCTAATGACAGGCCTGTTTAATTATTTTTTTACTCCAATTTGGAGATTTTGTGTGCATGTTTTTTTTAGTTTGCCATCTATTTGCTTCTCACTTGATGGTTTTCTTCACTTTTGGCATCTGTTTGCTTTGCGATGTACAACTAATGTTGAGCATTGTTGGGAAAAGTTTTTTGCAATTGACTATAAATAAATAACTACTGTCAGTACCTCATTGCAATCATCTACAAGGATGAAGAAAAGATCAAATCTGGACATGATGGGAGCTGACATGTTGAGATTGTGCTGCAAAAATAAGAGAGATAGTCAACACTAAATGTATCAATAATCTCCCAACTGCTTTCCATAGGTTTTGTGAAATTTAATTTAGGAGAATTTTAGTTTATCAATATAGTAATCATATTCACTTGGTCAAGGTAAATGATAATGTCATATATCATTGTTACCTTAACTTACCTTAAGTGATTTTGTTCTGTCATATCGACCACCAATTGGGTTCGCTGCAGCTAGAATTGATGTCCTAGCATTCAGTGAAGCCTAGGGAAAGAAAACCATCTTCCAATCAGCATTACACATACTTAACTTCAATAAATTATTAATTAATTAATCATTCTTACTTAAAGAAAAAACCTCAAAAAGAAGCTTTGTTTAGTAATGCCGCTATCCTCCATTCAAGGCTTGCAGCATGCTTACAATGTCAAATGAAATTGAACTTTTTGTAAATACCTTGACCCCAGCCTTTGTTATTGAAATAGTTTGTTGCTCCATAGCTTCGTGAATGGCGACCTGGTCCTTTGGATCCATCTTGTCAAATTCATCAATACAACATACACCCTATGATAAGCCAGGGAAAAATGTTACACTTCTCTTTTGCAGAAACTAACCTAGGGGGCAGTCTCTCTATGGGTTCCCCTAGACTTCATTTTCGTCATGTTTTTTTTTTTGCAGATCTTTTAGATGCCATTGATTTTCATTGCTTTTCTTCTCAAGTTCACTTTTAAATGACCACACAAACATCTTTGATTCAACCTTGATATTCCTAAATAGATAATGTCTTATTAAAAAAACCTTACATTATCAGCCAACATCAAAGCTCCAGCTTCGATGACGAACTCAGATGACTCTTCATCCTTGACAACAGCAGCTGTGAGACCTGCGGCACTGGAAGCTTTCCCAGAAGTATACACTGCCCTCACACTAAACTCTTCTATGTGCCTATCAATAAAATCACACAAAGAGAAATATTTAACTATGCTACTTTGAAGTGTAGAGGTGCAGTGGCCTCATTGTTGGTGCGTTTGTCTCTGGATCGAGTGGTCCAGTTTGGGCACCACGAAGCTCTTCCGAACGTCTCACAGGATTGGTTGAGAAAATGATATACAAACAATGGTAACAATGAACCCTAACCCTAAAACAATAGAGCTTCGTACCAACAAGATCCAATGAAATTAGAGGTTCTAGAGAGCTTCGTGACAACAGCCAGGTTTGAGCCCTGGCAAGTGACACTGTGCTCTGTTCTTGGCAAGACACCTTACTCTCATACTGCCTCTCTCCACCAAGGTGTATCTATGGGTTCTGGCAAACTTATTTCTGGGGGTAACCCTGTGATGGACTAGCATCCCATCCAGGGGGGAGTAGAAACACTCCTAGTTGCTTTATGCTACAGAAATTGGGAATGAGCTCTGGCACGATCAGCTACTTGGCTCACATACAGACTTTAGCATTCCTTTACTTTGAGGGCTGTGCACCAAAAGCACAGGTCATGAATGTATCTTACTTGAGTATTTGACTCTTAGCTGTGCTGGGATCTCCGACAATACAGACATTGATGTCCCCTCTAAGGTTAGTTCTTTCTGTCGTGACTTTTGGAACTCCACCAAACAACATAAGAAGCACCCCACGTTTGACCTCATCATTTCCTGGAAACAGAGAAGTCTTTTTCAGCTTGATGTAAGAAAGAATGAAGACTTAAACTGGAAGTGAAATTACCTTTCAAATGCAAGATGTGTAAAATCATTAACATTGCTGAATAAGAAAAGTCGATGGCATTCATATCTAAATACGCACTGTTGATTTTAGAACATTTATAATTTAAAATCATTATTTAATAAACTTTTTTTGGTCACCATCAACCTAATAAATTAATACTGACTTCACTGAATTCAATAAAATATTTCATGAAGTTTCTAGAATCCTAATTAGTGATAATAAAACAATTTGGGATCCTCATAACGACTGTAAATAAAAGTTAAATTTGTTGAGTCAAAACTAACAATCAACTGACCATGAATTGTAGGGAATATGCTGTTGATCAAATTTTGATAAAGATTCTTGTCTTTGCTCATTTGGTAAATCTTTTGCCACTCCTGGTCTGTCATCTGTTTTTTGATTGTCTCTGCTGTGACATCATCACCATCAAGATCTTTACCACCAAACTGGAAAACAAAAAGATTTATTCACTTTCAGTCAAGCACAACTCTGTTGAGAACTCCATAAACTCTTCACATCTGGCCCCGGTTGTTCAAAGGCTGGATAACACTATCCACCGGATAAATCACTATCCAGTGGTTGAGTGTTAACAAAATAAACCACCCTATCCACTGGATAGTGATTTATCCAGTGGATAGCATTATCCAGCCTTTGAACAACCGGGGCCTGAAAGCGAAGACATTTTAATTAACAAAATATTCTTTACCCTTGGATTTGTAGCTTGAACACTGCATGCCAGGAAGGCAAGTCTGTAGGTCAAATCTCGCACTCCAAGAGCCTTGAGACCCCTATAAATAAATTAACTGTGATTTAGTAGAACTTTGCAAATTAATGTAAAATTGCTGATCAAGTGAAAGTAATTACTTTCCTTATTGTTAAATTAATCAAAACTATAACAAAATTCTTGAACGTGATTGGCTATCACCAGCCTGATTTGAGCATGAATTGGACAGTTGCACACGTCATGCTTGTAATTGGACAGTACGTGCCATTTTGCGTGCGCTGTTAAAATCGTTCAGCACTCAATCGATGCTTTGTTCATTTCTCGAATTTTGGCATAGTTTTGACTAATTGGTAACATGACATCGTGTTGCCCAATTCAGTCTGTAATCATTCTTGTGATTAACAAATCGGACTCCCGCTTCGCAGTTGTTCAATTTTGTTAATCACTCGTATGATTACAGACCAAATTGGACTCCACTCAGTTCTATTACCATTATTAATCTTTGTTAAAGATTCTCAGATTCCTAATACAACTCATAAAATTTCTAGGTACAATGAAACCACGAAAAAACAGAACACTTCCTTTATTACCTTACACCCTCTGCTTCATAGCCTTCACCAGAAGTCTGTCTTCCAGAAGATTCAGCTCTTGCACCTAAACACATGTGATTAATAAGCAACCACCTTTCCCTATCTAACCACGATATTGATAAGTGAATGCAGATGGTGAATTTTAAACTTGGTAATGAAATGTGAAAGGTGAATTGATCTACATGGTACGAGCATTGGACAAAGAAAAAATCGGAGTCCCTGACAGGAATCGAACCCATGACCTCCTAAATGCTGGGCGGGCGCTCTATCCACTGAGCTAGGAGAACACATAGACAGCAAGGTCATTTAACTGAGTTCATATCTGACAGGTGTCCTGCATACTGCTTGGATCAGCACTGTCAAAGTCATCGTGAGTAGTGATGAATAAAGATCGTGAATTCTAAACTTGGTGGTGAAATGTATAGGCAAACTGATCAACACGACATGAGCATGACAGCAAGAGGTATTGTTACTGAAAATTTGAATTGATCTGTTTAAATGCAGAAATAAACTCTATCATGGTCTCAGCTCTACATGTATCTCAGTGCACAAGTTTTTTTGCGTTTGTACCTGGTGTAGAAAGCTGTGCCACATCAGGTACAACAATCAGCGTCCCAGTGAAGTCACACTTGTCTCCAGCTTGTGCTTGTTCAACTGCTTCAGCTCTTAGGATTATTTCCACACTAAAATAATTATAATGAAATTGGCAACTGATGCTAATTTTGTTTTCTTCCTATATTTCCACAAAATTGCAGTGAAGCATACCAAAATGGGATTAAAATAAGGTACAAAAGCCAAGAAATATCATTGATGCTTACAATATGTGACATTGATTCTCACCATAATGGTACAGTGGAACCTTTATTTAATGATCCTCTATATGACAAAGTCCTTGGTACAATGGAGGATTCTGTAGCCAACATATTTTGCCAGTCCCTTGGCCCTTCATTCTATCAAGGATCCAAAGTACTAAGAAATAAAACACATCAACAAACCTTCTGGGAATGCTTCCTCTGGGTAACCTCTGCTTGTGTTTCTTGTATACGAACTTTTTGAAAATCCACATAGCGTGAGTTGTTGATGTCAAGCATGAATCTCGCCCTGTTTTGACAGACTGGGTTGCGGCACACCGTGGGCTGTCAAACACATAACAAAAATGACAGATCGATTTGGATAACAATGGATTTCAACTAGAACTCAAAACTCGAGATCTGATAAAACTCAACTTAAAACCAACAAGAACCATGGTAGGTAAAATAAAAAGTCTACAATGCTTGCAAGTTCTTTTACAGATTAAACCATTCAACCATACCTGAGTATATTTAAATTGTTGTTCTACATCTTTGATGACTGTCTGACAGTCAAGACAGATAAATGTTCCAGTCACTAGTTCGGGATGTACAGGATGCGTCCGTACAACTTGTCCACTTATTCTGAGTAAAGTACCGATCTTCTGACTGGTTAGCTCACGAATCCTGGATTAAAATCAAAGAAATACAAGTAAAAATAAGTTTCATATAAATCAGTGGGGGAACATTCTAACTGCACTTTTATTGCACAAATGGTACATCATAATAATTATCTCACTTGTGTCTTGTTGGAAGATCTGTAAAGCTGACATAAAACTCCTTTGTTGGTGGTACTTGGCCTCTGTCTCTTGCAAAGTTTCTCACAGCTCGGCACAGATACGGAAACACTCTGAAATACAACTCATTTGATTACTACATAATTTGTAGTGAATTCCATGCAGTCAAATCTGACTACTGGATCCCAAACATTATGATGGCAACTAGGCTTTCCTTGCAGCATAGGCAGGATTCCCCTTCCCCACGTCATGGTCTACCCAAGCATTGCGCCATGCATCAAGCATTTTTCATGTACTGGGTTTAACAGGCTGACTCATTTAATATTCTGTTTCATCTAATGACTATGGACTCCACATCAGCCGGTTTAAAACCATTATGATTGTATTCCTGGCCTAAAGAAAGTCCCAATGTATGATTTTGTTACGTGTTGTCCTGTGACCATATTCTCACCTGTAATATTCCTCCTGTATAATGGTTGATAACTGGGCATTGTAGGACTCCACATCTTGATAACTGACAGTTAATGTATTGCGCTCAGGTCTGATAAGTTCTTGAACTTCAGGAAGGTATTTCTCTTCTCCATCAACTTGAAATCTTTAAAAGATATTAATAAACATGCATGAATTAATTATTTGTTGAAAATAATTAATAACACAATGTTTGTGCTGGCAATGCCGTAATGAATTTTGCACCATCACCACCCAATAGAAGCCTATAGATAGAGCTGACTGAAATATCCAAGCAGACATGTTTTAGAACGACGTACAAGTAGTCTAGATAGTTTGCACCTTCCCGTTAAAAGAATTCAAAGCTGTTCTTTCTATATTTTTGAACAGAGAAGTTAGCTTTCTTGGAGCTTCGAACGCTGGGGCATCCGTATTTCAAATAACGTTCCACTTCAAAATTGAAGAAAGAGAGAACATTTTCAAACGTATTTGTATCCACAAGGTAAACCAAGAACGTTCGATTTCCTATAAACAGGCAAAATTTAATGAAAAATCAACCCTCAAACCATGTGCGAGCTCGATCGGACAAATTATTCATGTTGAATGAAATGTACAACATTCGACACATTTCGAAGAATGCATACATCTCATGAACCAGTGAATCAAAATTACACTTACTCCTCGAGAAAGTCTTGAAATAACTTTTGGCATCGCTCTGCGAGGTCATCGCGAACGTGAGAAGTTCCAGTAGTGGCGATCAGCGACGTCCATTTTCTTCGAGCTTCGCGGCGATCAGTTGTCTCACGTGAAGTAATTTGGCGCGAAAAAGTTCGTAGCAACATGTTCCCGGATGACGAGCAACGAAGGAGTCAGGGAGGGGAGGCTCATGCTTCCGCTGGGGGTCATAGGGAGATGGGCTAGAACTAGTAAAGACACATTCCTGGCATTCAAGCTCCAGCTCCTGAAAACTCTCACGCATAATAAAAAAAATTTATTGGTGGTAATAAAGGTAAGGGTGGGAAATGAGAATTCATGGTGGTTTTGGCGCGGCTGGGAGACGCGGTTCACTATTACTTTCAGTTCCCTGGGGCTCAGTTGGTAGAGCATAACGCCGGTATCGCGGAGGTCACGGGTTCGAATCCCGTTGAAGCCCTGATATTTTTCAGGCTTCTTCTTTCCAGTTGCTTAAATTGGAATATTTACTGCGATGATCATTCTTCACTTTCATCTACAACCGCGGTACAAATATGAATTATTTCATGTCGTACGTCACATGTGTTTCGTCCTTATTGGGCCTCATCGACACTGTGTAGAGAGGATATGTAACGCCAACCCAAAAACCAACGTACGTAAACTGCACATACACAGTATTCAATCATTTTTATCTTTGTACTTTGCACTGGAATTTGCTGTATGTTCTAATAGGATTTTGCAATAAATTATGTAGATGTAGATGTAGATGCTCCTCGTTGATCTTTCTCGTTGTCCGCCGACATTTTCAATTGTCCCCACTGACCGAGGGGCTCGACCCCTGGTCTTTTTTCGGGCTCGTTACGTGGCGGGTTAGTCCCCGACTAAAAGAACTAACGGATTGGTCGCTTACGGGAGGTGATCGCTTTCAAGATGTTCCAAATATAGTGGTTTGACTGGGAACTTTTAGTGGTCGCAAATCGGGGGTTCGAGGCAAGCGCCACTGCGTAATCGCCCGTCGGGTCCTCGCGAAACCCTTCAAATGATGATTTGAATTCAAGTATAAACCTATATAAATTAACATAGTCATTTTAAGTCTGGACATCTTGCTACAGCCAGCTTTTTAAACCTTTCCACGCTTTGTGTATATAAGAAGATTTTTTAATATATTTTAAACCGTTCATTGAACTGAGGTGTAAATTAACTTTTGTGTGTTTTGAAGGGGTCAACGGTACCTCAAATCACGTACAAAAAAAAATTGAAAAAGTGAAGTGCACGAACCTCCGCTATGCTTTCGATTCCGCTTGAAAAATCTGAGGCATTTCCCTCAGTTTTTTCAAGCGGAATCGTAAGCATAGCGGAGGTTCGTGCACTTCACTTTTTCAATTTTTTTTTGTACGTGATTTGAGGTACCGTTGACCACCTTCAAAACACACAAAAGTTAATTTACACCTCAGTTCAATGAACGGTTAAAATATATTAAAAATCTTCTTATATACACAAAGCGTGAAAGGTTTTAAAAGCTGGCTGTAGCAAGATGTCCAGACTTAAAATGACTATGTTAATTTATATAGGTTTATACTTGAATTCAAATCATCATTTGAAGGGTTTCGCGAGGACCCGACGGGCGATTACGCAGTGCGCTTGCCTCGAACCCCCGATTTGCGACCACTAAAAGTTTCCCAGTCAAACCACTATATTTGGAACATCTTGAAAGCGATCACCTCCCGTAAGCGACCAATCCGTTAGTTCTTTTAGTCGGGGACTAACCGCGCCACGTAACGAGCCCGAAAAAAGACCAGGGGTCGAGCCCCTCGGTCAGTGGGGACAATTGAAAATGTCGGCGGACAACGAGAAAGATCAACGAGGAGCATCTACATCTACATCTACATAATTTATTTGCAAAATCCTATTAGAACATACAGCAAATTCCAGTGCAAAGTACAAAGATAAAAATGATTGAATACTGTGTATGTGCAGTTTACGTACGTTGGTTTTTGGGTTGGCGTTACATATCCTCTCTACACAGTGTCGATGAGGCCCAATAAGGACGAAACACATGTGACGTACTGACATGAAATAATTCATATTTGTACGCGGTTGTAGATGAAAGTGAAGAATGATCATCGCAGTAAATATTCCAATTTAAGCAACTGGAAAGAAGAAGCCTGAAAAATATCAGGGCTTCAACGGGATTCGAACCCGTGACCTCCGCGATACCGGCGTTATGCTCTACCAACTGAGCCCCAGGGAACTGAAAGTAATAGTGAACCGCGTCTCCCAGCCGCGCCAAACCACCATGAATTCTCATTTCCCACCCTTACCTTTATTACCACCAATAAATTTTTTTATTATGCGTGAGAGTTTTCAGGAGCTGGAGCTTGATGCCAGGAATGTGTCTTTACTAGTTCTAGCCCATCTCCCTATGACCCCCAGCGGAAGCATGAGCCTCCCCTCCCTGACTCCTTCGTTGCTCGTCATCCGGGAACATGTTGCTACGAACTTTTTCGCGCCAAATTACTTCACGTGAGACAACTGATCGCCGCGAAGCTCGAAGAAAATGGACGTCGCTGATCGCCACTACTGGAACTTCTCACGTTCGCGATGACCTCGCAGAGCGATGCCAAAAGTTATTTCAAGACTTTCTCGAGGAGTAAGTGTAATTTTGATTCACTGGTTCATGAGATGTATGCATTCTTCGACAATGTGTCGAATGTTGTACATTTCATTCAACATGAATAATTTGTCCGATCGAGCTGCACATGGTTTGAGGGTTTGATTTTTCATTAAATTTTGCCTGTTTATAGGAAATCGAACGTTCTTGGTTTACCTTGTGGATACAAATACGTTTGAAAATGTTCTCTCTTTCTTCAATTTTGAAGTGGAACGTTATTTGAAATACGGATGCCCCAGCGTTCGAAGCTCCAAGAAAGCTAACTTCTCTGTTCAAAAATATAGAAAGAACAGCTTTTGAATTCTTTTAACGGGAAGGTGCAAACTATCTAGACTACTTGTACGTCGTTCTAAAACATGTCTGCTTGGATATTTCAGTCAGCTCTATCTATAGGCTTCTATTGGGTGGTGATGGTGCAAAATTCATTACGGCATTGCCAGCACAAACATTGTGTTATTAATTATTGTTCAACAAATAATTAATTCATGCATGTTTATTAATATCTTTTAAAGATTTCAAGTTGATGGAGAAGAGAAATACCTTCCTGAAGTTCAAGAACTTATCAGACCTGAGCGCAATACATTAACTGTCAGTTATCAAGATGTGGAGTCCTACAATGCCCAGTTATCAACCATTATACAGGAGGAATATTACAGGTGAGAATATGGTCACAGGACAACACGTAACAAAAACATACATTGGGACTTTTTTTAGGCCAAGGAATACAATCATAATGGTTTTAAACCGGCTGATGTGGAGTCCATAGTCATTAGATGAAACAGAATATTAAATGAGTCAGCCTGTTAAACCCAGTACATGAAAAATGCTTGATGCATGGCGCAATGCTTGGGTAGACCATGACGTGGGGAAGGGGAATCCTGCCTATGCTGCAAGGAAAGCCTAGTTGCCATCATAATGTTTGGGATCCAGTAGTCAGATTTGACTGCATGGAATTCACTACAAATTATGTAGTAATCAAATGAGTTGTATTTCAGAGTGTTTCCGTATCTGTGCCGAGCTGTGAGAAACTTTGCAAGAGACAGAGGCCAAGTACCACCAACAAAGGAGTTTTATGTCAGCTTTACAGATCTTCCAACAAGACACAAGTGAGATAATTATTATGATGTACCATTTGTGCAATAAAAGTGCAGTTAGAATGTTCCCCCACTGATTTATATGAAACTTATTTTTACTTGTATTTCTTTGATTTTAATCCAGGATTCGTGAGCTAACCAGTCAGAAGATCGGTACTTTACTCAGAATAAGTGGACAAGTTGTACGGACGCATCCTGTACATCCCGAACTAGTGACTGGAACATTTATCTGTCTTGACTGTCAGACAGTCATCAAAGATGTAGAACAACAATTTAAATATACTCAGGTATGGTTGAATGGTTTAATCTGTAAAAGAACTTGCAAGCATTGTAGACTTTTTATTTTACCTACCATGGTTCTTGTTGGTTTTAAGTTGAGTTTTATCAGATCTCGAGTTTTGAGTTCTAGTTGAAATCCATTGTTATCCAAATCGATCTGTCATTTTTGTTATGTGTTTGACAGCCCACGGTGTGCCGCAACCCAGTCTGTCAAAACAGGGCGAGATTCATGCTTGACATCAACAACTCACGCTATGTGGATTTTCAAAAAGTTCGTATACAAGAAACACAAGCAGAGTTACCCAGAGGAAGCATTCCCAGAAGGTTTGTTGATGTGTTTTATTTCTTAGTACTTTGGATCCTTGATAGAATGAAGGGCCAAGGACTGGCAAAATATGTTGGCTACAGAATCCTCCATTGTACCAAGGACTTTGTCATATAGAGGATCATTAAATAAAGGTTCCACTGTACCATTATGGTGAGAATCAATGTCACATATTGTAAGCATCAATGATATTTCTTGGCTTTTGTACCTTATTTTAATCCCATTTTGGTATGCTTCACTGCAATTTTGTGGAAATATAGGAAGAAAACAAAATTAGCATCAGTTGCCAATTTCATTATAATTATTTTAGTGTGGAAATAATCCTAAGAGCTGAAGCAGTTGAACAAGCACAAGCTGGAGACAAGTGTGACTTCACTGGGACGCTGATTGTTGTACCTGATGTGGCACAGCTTTCTACACCAGGTACAAACGCAAAAAAACTTGTGCACTGAGATACATGTAGAGCTGAGACCATGATAGAGTTTATTTCTGCATTTAAACAGATCAATTCAAATTTTCAGTAACAATACCTCTTGCTGTCATGCTCATGTCGTGTTGATCAGTTTGCCTATACATTTCACCACCAAGTTTAGAATTCACGATCTTTATTCATCACTACTCACGATGACTTTGACAGTGCTGATCCAAGCAGTATGCAGGACACCTGTCAGATATGAACTCAGTTAAATGACCTTGCTGTCTATGTGTTCTCCTAGCTCAGTGGATAGAGCGCCCGCCCAGCATTTAGGAGGTCATGGGTTCGATTCCTGTCAGGGACTCCGATTTTTTCTTTGTCCAATGCTCGTACCATGTAGATCAATTCACCTTTCACATTTCATTACCAAGTTTAAAATTCACCATCTGCATTCACTTATCAATATCGTGGTTAGATAGGGAAAGGTGGTTGCTTATTAATCACATGTGTTTAGGTGCAAGAGCTGAATCTTCTGGAAGACAGACTTCTGGTGAAGGCTATGAAGCAGAGGGTGTAAGGTAATAAAGGAAGTGTTCTGTTTTTTCGTGGTTTCATTGTACCTAGAAATTTTATGAGTTGTATTAGGAATCTGAGAATCTTTAACAAAGATTAATAATGGTAATAGAACTGAGTGGAGTCCAATTTGGTCTGTAATCATACGAGTGATTAACAAAATTGAACAACTGCGAAGCGGGAGTCCGATTTGTTAATCACAAGAATGATTACAGACTGAATTGGGCAACACGATGTCATGTTACCAATTAGTCAAAACTATGCCAAAATTCGAGAAATGAACAAAGCATCGATTGAGTGCTGAACGATTTTAACAGCGCACGCAAAATGGCACGTACTGTCCAATTACAAGCATGACGTGTGCAACTGTCCAATTCATGCTCAAATCAGGCTGGTGATAGCCAATCACGTTCAAGAATTTTGTTATAGTTTTGATTAATTTAACAATAAGGAAAGTAATTACTTTCACTTGATCAGCAATTTTACATTAATTTGCAAAGTTCTACTAAATCACAGTTAATTTATTTATAGGGGTCTCAAGGCTCTTGGAGTGCGAGATTTGACCTACAGACTTGCCTTCCTGGCATGCAGTGTTCAAGCTACAAATCCAAGGGTAAAGAATATTTTGTTAATTAAAATGTCTTCGCTTTCAGGCCCCGGTTGTTCAAAGGCTGGATAATGCTATCCACTGGATAAATCACTATCCAGTGGATAGGGTGGTTTATTTTGTTAACACTCAACCACTGGATAGTGATTTATCCGGTGGATAGTGTTATCCAGCCTTTGAACAACCGGGGCCAGATGTGAAGAGTTTATGGAGTTCTCAACAGAGTTGTGCTTGACTGAAAGTGAATAAATCTTTTTGTTTTCCAGTTTGGTGGTAAAGATCTTGATGGTGATGATGTCACAGCAGAGACAATCAAAAAACAGATGACAGACCAGGAGTGGCAAAAGATTTACCAAATGAGCAAAGACAAGAATCTTTATCAAAATTTGATCAACAGCATATTCCCTACAATTCATGGTCAGTTGATTGTTAGTTTTGACTCAACAAATTTAACTTTTATTTACAGTCGTTATGAGGATCCCAAATTGTTTTATTATCACTAATTAGGATTCTAGAAACTTCATGAAATATTTTATTGAATTCAGTGAAGTCAGTATTAATTTATTAGGTTGATGGTGACCAAAAAAAGTTTATTAAATAATGATTTTAAATTATAAATGTTCTAAATCAACAGTGCGTATTTAGATATGAATGCCATCGACTTTTCTTATTCAGCAATGTTAATGATTTTACACATCTTGCATTTGAAAGGTAATTTCACTTCCAGTTTAAGTCTTCATTCTTTCTTACATCAAGCTGAAAAAGACTTCTCTGTTTCCAGGAAATGATGAGGTCAAACGTGGGGTGCTTCTTATGTTGTTTGGTGGAGTTCCAAAAGTCACGACAGAAAGAACTAACCTTAGAGGGGACATCAATGTCTGTATTGTCGGAGATCCCAGCACAGCTAAGAGTCAAATACTCAAGTAAGATACATTCATGACCTGTGCTTTTGGTGCACAGCCCTCAAAGTAAAGGAATGCTAAAGTCTGTATGTGAGCCAAGTAGCTGATCGTGCCAGAGCTCATTCCCAATTTCTGTAGCATAAAGCAACTAGGAGTGTTTCTACTCCCCCCTGGATGGGATGCTAGTCCATCACAGGGTTACCCCCAGAAATAAGTTTGCCAGAACCCATAGATACACCTTGGTGGAGAGAGGCAGTATGAGAGTAAGGTGTCTTGCCCAAGAACAGAGCACAGTGTCACTTGCCAGGGCTCAAACCTGGCTGTTGTCACGAAGCTCTCTAGAACCTCTAATTTCATTGGATCTTGTTGGTACGAAGCTCTATTGTTTTAGGGTTAGGGTTCATTGTTACCATTGTTTGTATATCATTTTCTCAACCAATCCTGTGAGACGTTCGGAAGAGCTTCGTGGTGGCCCAAACCTGGACCACTCGATCCAGAGACAAACGCACCAACAATGAGGCCACTGCACCTCTACACCTTCAAAGTAGCATAGTTAAATATTTCTCTTTGTGTGATTTTATTGATAGGCACATAGAAGAGTTTAGTGTGAGGGCAGTGTATACTTCTGGGAAAGCTTCCAGTGCCGCAGGTCTCACAGCTGCTGTTGTCAAGGATGAAGAGTCATCTGAGTTCGTCATCGAAGCTGGAGCTTTGATGTTGGCTGATAATGTAAGGTTTTTTTAATAAGACATTATCTATTTAGGAATATCAAGGTTGAATCAAAGATGTTTGTGTGGTCATTTAAAAGTGAACTTGAGAAGAAAAGCAATGAAAATCAATGGCATCTAAAAGATCTGCAAAAAAAAAAACATGACGAAAATGAAGTCTAGGGGAACCCATAGAGAGACTGCCCCCTAGGTTAGTTTCTGCAAAAGAGAAGTGTAACATTTTTCCCTGGCTTATCATAGGGTGTATGTTGTATGATGAATTTGACAAGATGGATCCAAAGGACCAGGTCGCCATTCACGAAGCTATGGAGCAACAAACTATTTCAATAACAAAGGCTGGGGTCAAGGTATTTACAAAAAGTTCAATTTCATTTGACATTGTAAGCATGCTGCAAGCCTTGAATGGAGGATAGCGGCATTACTAAACAAAGCTTCTTTTTGAGGTTTTTTCTTTAAGTAAGAATGATTAATTAATTAATAATTTATTGAAGTTAAGTATGTGTAATGCTGATTGGAAGATGGTTTTCTTTCCCTAGGCTTCACTGAATGCTAGGACATCAATTCTAGCTGCAGCGAACCCAATTGGTGGTCGATATGACAGAACAAAATCACTTAAGGTAAGTTAAGGTAACAATGATATATGACATTATCATTTACCTTGACCAAGTGAATATGATTACTATATTGATAAACTAAAATTCTCCTAAATTAAATTTCACAAAACCTATGGAAAGCAGTTGGGAGATTATTGATACATTTAGTGTTGACTATCTCTCTTATTTTTGCAGCACAATCTCAACATGTCAGCTCCCATCATGTCCAGATTTGATCTTTTCTTCATCCTTGTAGATGATTGCAATGAGGTACTGACAGTAGTTATTTATTTATAGTCAATTGCAAAAAACTTTTCCCAACAATGCTCAACATTAGTTGTACATCGCAAAGCAAACAGATGCCAAAAGTGAAGAAAACCATCAAGTGAGAAGCAAATAGATGGCAAACTAAAAAAAACATGCACACAAAATCTCCAAATTGGAGTAAAAAAATAATTAAACAGGCCTGTCATTAGACATGTAACACCTGTTACGGCTGAATATCCTTGTGGGGCCCCTTGAAGTTACAGGCCCGGCTACTTGCCTGTTCAAGGCTGTACTACAATATTCATCCATAAAGTAACAAGTTTGTTACGGGTGAGAAGATCAAGGCAATGGGTGACTCAAAACTTAATGAGAGCCCTGTTAAGAGCTCTGCTGATTGAAATAAAAAACAAGACAAATGCATTGAACGTTCAACATCCCCACCGACTGTAAAGTCACCGAAAACGAGCCACAACAGTGTAAAAACATGCCCATTGCTAGAATCTGGGAAATTTCAATTGATGATCTGTGCAAGAAACTGGTGAGTCATTGTCATTTGTGACTCCAGGATAGTCTGTGAGAGTTATTATGCATGTAGATGGAAACTTGTATAATTTGTCTTGATGTAAAACAGAATTCTCAACACTTAGAAAGATTGAAAGATATTTTTGGCAGTAGTGAGAATTGATATTTCAAGATTAAGACTTGACAGGCAGGCAGTGTTTGAAAGTTACATTGTTTTGTACTAATTTGTTGTTTTTTTCTTCCCGCTCCCTACAGGTAACAGACTATGCCATTGCACGGAGAATAGTTGATCTACATAGCAGGCTTGGAGAAGCTGTGGAAAGGATTTACAGTGTGGTGAGTTCATGTTCTTGAATGGCGTGATTAAATTTATGCCATGCTAGTGTTGTATCCATGAGTTTTGATACTTATTAAGTGCTGGTTATTATTTTTCCCACAGGATGAGGTGCAACGATACATAACATTTGCCAGGCAGTTCAAGCCCACCGTAAGTTTACAATTTTGTTTACTTCAAGTTTTTGCTGTTGGAGGTAAATGCATCCTGACACTGTCTCAGCTAAGCTAGGTGGCACCATCCAAACTTAGTTATAAATCTTAGTCATTTATTTGTGTGGAACAATTGATTCAGGAATTGTTTTCTCTTAGATAAGCAAAGATGCCCAGGATTTCATTGTTGAGCAGTACAAACATCTGAGAGAGAGGGACACAAGTGAGTAGAACATGTTAAAACATTTAAAAACAAACTTACTTTAGGTTTCTTTTTTCTTCAAGTTAGTGTGCTTTCTGACTTCCATGTTCCTGTTAACAGGTGCGGCAAGGTCTGCTTGGCGCATCACAGTGCGACAGTTGGAGAGTATGATCCGTCTCTCAGAGGGTATGGCCAGGCTTTACTGCCAGGATGAGGTTAGTGAAGTGTGAACTTAATATAGATTAAGGTATTCATAGGCTCTTCTTGGAAGTCGTTGGAAATTCTGAGGGGTGGGGTGTCTCAAATTCCAATTTATTTAATGGAAAGTTTTAAGTTTGGAATTTCCAGATTTGATGGGGAGGGGCGGGGGGAGGGGGGAAGGGAAATTCACAAAAACCTCCCTTGGAGGTGAGGATAGGGACATTTTCTGGAAAAATGTTATAATTATAAAAGTCAGATGCATTGTGTACTTATATAGTATTTTTTATTAAACAAATCATTCATTGTCAACTGCGAGTTATATAGTAATATTATATAATTTTCCTGATATAATTATCATCTGTGACTGTAAACTCATAAATTATTATACTGTCCCTAGGTGCAACCTAAACATGTCAAAGAAGCATTTCGTCTTTTGAACAAGTCTATTATCAGGGTGGAAACTCCAGACGTACAGTTTGATGATGATGAAGAGGAGGAGCCACAAGAAGGTAGCAACTTGAAAGGAAGAAGAAATGCTATTAGAAATGTCTCTTTGACATACTCGTGGTGTTATAACTTTTTTTGTATTTGTTTGTAGATATGGATGTGGACGCAGAAACTGACACACACCCAAGTGGCATGGTGAATGGTCACACAGACACAGACACTACCAAGACAGACAGTGATCAGAAGAGTAAATCCAAACTACGCTTGTCATTTGAAGAGTACCGGTCTATGGCAAGGACTATTGCGGGGCATCTAAGGGCTGAGGAGTACAGAGCTGGTGATGGTAAGTCATTGACTTGAGTTTATAAGTGATCAGCATTTTACTTCTCCTTAACATATGCATGTTAATAATAACAGAGTAACAGATTTGATTTATTAAGGGATGGTCTGACCCTCACAGTCACTACAGGGTTGTATAATAAGAGCAGGCAGCCAGCGAAGTTCGCTGGCTTCTCTGCCAGGTTTCACCGGCTACTTTCATTTTTTCACAAGTCAAGATATGTTGAGGAGATGATGTTTATCAGGTCCCACAACCATCTACTTTTCACAAACTGTGGCTACTTGAAAACTTAAAGAAAAATGCTGCACAAGCTCAAAATACCAATTATATTGCTTTGGTGGTCTAGAAAATATGCATTTCATGAAGAGTATATACCAGGGCAGGAAAAAAACCAGGTATGATTTTCAAGGCGAGTAAATTTTTCTCTTTGGCAAGTGACAATAGATGTTCAGTGGCCCAGTGGGAAACTGAAATTAGCCTCAGTTCTGAGTCTGAATGA
>JAHPZR010035203.1:0-2500 GCA_019787425.1 Platygyra sinensis
TGACAAAGCTGACAAAGCAAGTATACTAGAGTCGAGTGGCTCGCTTAATGTTTGCGATGGACACAGATCCGGGAGTGAGGCAACAGTGCATGTAATGAACAGTTTATTCCAACACGGTTAAACCGATGCAGTGCTGCTAGTGGATGCGTCAAACGCCTTCAATACATTAAACGGAGCCGCCACCCGTCATAACACCACGGTTCTTTGTCCAGCGTTACCTTGGTTTCTAACAATACCTACCGAGCACCAGCACAACTATTTGAATCAGGATACTATCCTTATGTTTTAGCTGCTTTGTTTTGTGTTTATAAAACCTTTTCCTGGGTTAGCTTAATCGGCCTTTGGACAATGTGGCCAAGGAGCTACGCTTTTAGGCTGACCTAAACCTATATATTAGTGTTTAACTCTGTTTAACAAATACATTCCATGTTGCCGTGCTTCTGTTCAGTAATAAATCACAGATGACGACAAAATGTGGTAAGAACAAAAAAGGTGACATGGTGTTCTCACATCATTATGAGTCTTCTGTGATATATTATACTGCACAGACGCACTGCAACATGGAATCCATTTATTCTATATAATAAAAAAAAAAACAACAAAAACAATTGAACTTCTACAGAAAGAGCTTTTCCCATTTCAAAATCTTTTAACATAGCTTAAAAGCCGGCCTTTGCAAACTTTGGTAAACACGAAAAAAGCCATTTGACGTATTCTGTTGTCTATACAAAATGAAGCAGTCTCATTGGTGGCCATGAGTAGCAAAGAATGGTGATTGGCCCAGTTGCGATACACTCGGCTGTGAGCTGTAGCGAGTTATACTTGTTCGCTGCTGTATCCTGAAACGGGCTGGAAAATACGCGTCGGAATGCAATTTCAAATGCGTACGCACACGATGCGAAACATGTCCTTTCATTTGCAACGTTGAGAAATTGTCGGTACCCTAGCGATCTATTAAGATCACTGATCATTTTACCTGTACCTCAGCTAATGTCAATTACTGTTTAACTTGCACTCTTTGCAAAAAGTCATATATCGGCGAAACAGGTCGACGACTAGGCGACCGATTCCGAGAACATCTTCGCGACGTTGAGAAAGACGACAAAAACGCATCTAAACCGGTTGCCCGGCACTTTAATCTGCCGAATTATTCCAAGCAACATATGGCAGTCTGCGTCCTCTTCCTACATCAAAGAAGCACAGAAAGCCGCAAACTCTAGAAAAAAAAAAGATTTCAGATCGGCACTCTAAATCCTCACGGTGTGAACTAATTTATTTTGTTGTTTTTAACGTTGCCAGGCACCAACCAATAGCGTAGCTCCATATTTCTGTATATAAACCACACACAACCCACAATTCTTCGATTCGCTCCGACGAAGGGCTAACACCCGAAACGTCAGCTCGCGAATCTCTTCAAGGTGGCCAACCTCGTTTCCAGAGCTTTTTCCCTGGCCTGGGGAAGGGGCGGGAAAAGGCCCTGGCATCGGCTGGTCACTGTCCATCCTACACCCTGAAATCCTGGGTGTAATAAATTAGTGAAGTTAGCATTATCAAAAGTGCCAAAATCACGATGGCGGAGAAACTGTCTGCGCTATTCGACTTGGATCTGCTTTTTATCGTCGTACCTTTCCGTCGTTTTGTTTAGAGCCACTTCAAATGAACTGTTTTGAATATTTACTTAAGGCAAAGATATTGTTGCTCTTCTACCGACTGGCTTTGGCAAATCTCAGTTGTTTCAGCTTCTACTGGATTTCGTGCCTGTCAAGGCGGACAATAGTATTGTGTAGAATAGAATTAACTAGCCCACACAACTTCTACGGTTCGTGTCATTAAAACATTTGCCGTTTTGTGTTCGGTCACTCGACCTTTTTCGCTTGACTCGTGTTTATGAAGGGCACTTCATGCTCTCTTCTAAATCCTCACGGTAAGAACGAACGCTTTTCATTCAAGTAATTTATTTTGTTGTTTTTCACGTTGCCATTCACCAACCATTGACATTTTGACATTTTTTTTTTTGGCATGACGTCACTAAAATTCAAACTACAAAACTACTGATGCTCTTGAGATTTTACTTTCATGATGCATAAGAGCAGCTGAAAACTAATAATCATACAAATGTTTTGCTCAGAATGGCTTCTTGGTTTTGTGATAGACTACGCTTGAATTTGTAAGCTTTTGCGTGACGCGTCATTTACATTAACCGAGAAGGCTGTTATTTTAGTGAAAAAGTGACTTATTTTGGAGAATTTGGCCGATCTGAACAGTTTATGTATTAGAAAAACAATGTATCATTACGGTATTATTAATGCTTTTGAGTTCCTCGAGGAATAAATCCACGCTGTTGTAGCAAAACTCAGTGACAGATGCTTCTGTTGGTTTCCGGCTGTGCCGAAGCCCATCCGGATGGACCCAAGCATGGTGTCTCTACACAAATCTCTTTAAATTTGAGAAAAACATTTCTCCCCATATCTTGCTGAAGAAAGATTGCTGTGACCCGAAT
>JAHPZR010035203.1:7500-25000 GCA_019787425.1 Platygyra sinensis
GTGGAAATAATTGCAATACAACATTTCGCACTTCCCAGAGGAATTCCGGACATGTTTAGAGCACTTTGGCTGTGCGTGGCCATGGAACTGTTCTGCATGAGGTGCCAACCACTCTTTAATGTCATAGACAGCATCCAGCAGAAAGTATAGCACTTTGATGGTAGTCAGACAATTATGCATTGCATCATGTATCATTTCTAAGAACAAACAAAAGCTGTCAGTTGTTGCCCCCGCAGGGTTTTTGGCCCCAGAGGGCCAAAAACCCGAGGAGGCACCTTAGGACTCCCCGCGTAATAGAGAGAGAAGAAGAGAGAATGTAGGTATTTCCGGTATATAGCCGCAAAAAATCTCGATTTGATCGCTTGCACGCCCGCAAGGTATCGACGTTTTTCCCGCAAACGCTCATGGGAGGCCAGCAAAGGGACACGGGCGCGAGGACTTGCGGGATCGGCGTCTTTGCCACGAGCTTTGTCCTTGGTTTAGATCTCGAGTTCAATCGTCCCTGAAAAGCGTTTGTATTTGCCGGCCTCCATTACTATTTCAGCTCGATTAAATTAGCTCGCTTCGAAATGGCCGAGATTATGATCTAAAACAAATTGAAAACGCTTTCAGAGATCCTGAAGATGAATTTTGGGGGAAAAACAGCTCAGAGAGTCCTGAAGTATACTAGATCGAAATTCGAGGCCAGTGTGGTTGATTTGCGACTAAATAGCTAAATCAGTATAGTACCTTCCGATCGTCAGAATTACCCAAGGATAACAATAAGGTGACAGGCCTGCGCGACTCCCATTCACGTGTAGTAGCCGCTTAGGAAGTTTTGCCCCTTTTGTATGGTACGATCGGAGGATCTTTGAATATTTCGCTAAGCACTAATCCTGTGTTTTCAGGGAGACATTTCGTCAGAGTAAAGCCGTTAGAGGTCATATTTCTGTGTGGCTTCCGCTGTTATCCGCTTGTAATTTGCAGAGTTTGACACCTCTGTTTTTTTTGCCAGTTTTTTTTCTCTTGATATTGCAAGATATGTTGTAGGTTCTCTCAAATGTTAGCTCTGGGGGAATAAAGTTTGAAATATTCCTTTGGCATCTCGTTTATTTGGATGGCTTATTTTCACTGAGTAATCTTACGGCAGGGATCCAAATGTAAATGTTTTGCGGCGTTTTCATTGAGGACAAAAAGCTTGACTCTAATTTGCATATATGGCGACTGTAACGCGATACTTTTGTTTACATTTCACCTCTGTTGTGCTTTCGAGATACGTTTGCTCGTACACTCTTTTCTTTTCTAAGGATGTTATTTTTCCGGCCCAGACTGAATATTCTTATTTTCTGCCGATTTTAGGCTGAAAATATTCTTGTATTATTCTTACAGTATAGCTTATGGCATTTTCGTTTTATTGCCCCCGCAGGGTTTTTGGCCCCAGAGGGCCAAAAACCCGAGGAGGCACCTTAGGACTCCCCGCGTAATAGAGAGAGAAGAAGAGAGAATGTAGGTATTTCCGGCATATAGCCGCAAAAAATCTCGATTTGATCGCTTGCACGCCCGCAAGGTATCGACGTTTTTCCCGCAAACGCTCATGGGAGGCCAGCAAAGGGACACGGGCGCGAGGACTTGCGGGATCGGCGTCTTTGCCACGAGCTTTGTCCTTGGTTTAGATCTCGAGTTCAAGCGTCCCTGAAAAGCGTTTGTATTTGCCGGCCTCCATTACTATTTCCGCGCGATCAGATAAGTTCGCTTCGAAATGGCCGAGATTATGATCTAAAACAAATTGAAAACGCTTTCAGAGATCCTGAAGATGGATTCTGGGGGGAAAACAGCTCAGAGAGTCCTGAAGTATACTAGATCGAAATTCGAGGCCAGTGTGGTTCATTTGCGACTAAATAGCTAAATCAGTATAGTACCTTCCGATTGTCAGAATTACCCAAGGATAACAATAAGGTGACAGGCCTGCGCGACTCCCATTCACGTGTAGTAGCCGCTTAGGAAGTTTTGCCCCTTTTGTATGGTACGATCGGAGGATCTTTGAATATTTCGCTAAGCACTAATCCTGTGTTTTCAGGGAGACATTTCGTCAGAGTAAAGCCGTTAGAGGTCATATTTCTGTGTGGCTTCCGCTGTTATCCGCTTGTAATTTTGCAGAGTTTGACACCTCTGCTTTTTTGCCAGTTTTTTTCTCTTGATATTGCAAGATATGTTTTAGGTTCTCTCAAATGTTAGCTCTGGAGGAATAAAGTTTGAAATATTCCTTTGGCATCTTGTTTATTTGGATGGCTTATTTTCACTGAGTAATCTTACGGCAGGGATCCAAATGTGTTTTGCGGCGTTTTCATTGAGGACAAAGGCTTGACTCTAATTTGCATATATGGCGACTGTAACGCGATACTTTTGTTTACATTTCACTTCTGTTGTGCTTTGGAGATACGTTTGCTCGTACACTCTTTTCTTTTCTAAGGATGTTATTTTTCCGGCCCAGACTGAATATTCTTATTTTTCTGCCGATTTTAGGCTGAAAGTATTCTTGTATTATTCTTACATTATAGCTTATGGCATTTTCGTTTTATTTAGAATTTATTAGGCTATCAAGTACAAGTGTTTGGTTTCTGGATCTGGATCGCGTTCAGCACATTGTGCATGTGCTCTGGACACCACTTTTCGTAGCGAGGCTAAGATGCCACGTCAAAATATATTCTTATATAAAAAAGAGTTCATATCAAGACAATTGTTTTTTTTTTAGTATCTGACTAGAACAATAACGTTCAATATTATTGTTTCAATGAGCAGAAATAAAAGAAAGCGGGGGCAGCTTTAGTGATTACTATTACTAGCTACTTTCATTAGCTGCAAGCATCAGACCATGGAATTTAAGGTTCAATCCAAAAATTTTAAAAGCCTGGGATTTGTCTTCAGAAATATTCGCTCACTTACATGTAAAAGTTATGTTAGCTTGGTATTCTGCTAATTATTGAACATATACAGTGTACATTAATTGGCTTCATTGAATGTTTTCAGTCCCTCAACAGAAACGTTTATTTTAATTGTCTTATGTATTTCTGAGATTCACTTTTATGTTCTAAACCAGTTCACTGTTAACTTAAGCACGTATTACTGAAGTGGTATTCACCATTTAATTGTTTATCTTGTTTTGACTAAATAAATATACTGAACTGAATTTTTTCCCTGTTTGAAATATCATACATGTGGTTACCTTTCCAACAAAATCAACAGATATCACACTTACCATCCACAGTGCACAAATCAGTTTTGTCCAGGTGATTTGAAAGAAAGTATCGATTTCCTCATGGGTGTGACCAACTGGGAGAAAGTTCAACTTGATCTACATTGTAAGGAATTTTTAATAATATCGCAAGTTACAAATCAACATCTTTTAAGGTAATATAATTAATTTATACAAACTTTACAGGCCCGGCGCGAATTTGTGATGTCACGATTTCACACACGTGGATTTAGGTGCGAGATGAGGCTGCGATAGTAACGTGACAGAGAACAAGGACCCATTTTTTAAACTTTTTCATTCATTTACCTATATTTTTTTCTCGTTTTGGTCGTTTCGTTTCGGCCGTTCCGTTTCGGTCGTTTCGGTCGTTTCGTTTCGGCCGTTTCGTTCGTTGTTTCGGGTTTTAGTACATGCCACCGCTGCATACTATAAAATCGGCATGTGCTTGAGACTTAAAAAATTTAAGCTTACATCGACAGTTAGAGATATTTAACGAGTTGCTACAGAAAGCTTCTTTTGAACCTAATGAGAAGATGCGATGTTTGTTTGAAACAGCCAGGCGATTTTAAAAATCATTATGGATTTGTAGTGGACGAATTCGGCAAGCTTGTGCATATACCATCTTTATCCGACTGCCGGTTCGACGGTCTCCAATAGACTTTAAATGCCCTG
The DNA here is from genome assembly GCA_019787425.1 of Platygyra sinensis. Classification (NCBI taxonomy): domain Eukaryota; kingdom Metazoa; phylum Cnidaria; class Anthozoa; order Scleractinia; family Merulinidae; genus Platygyra; species Platygyra sinensis. The sequence goes on from JAHPZR010035203.1 coordinate 11,405, forward strand.
CAGTCAAAATTATTCACCGAATTCCGACTGAAATCCTCAATCAAACCTATTGAAAGTATTTGGTGTTTCTTTAGAAATGTCAAGCGATCCTACAAAGTATTTTGGTTTTACATTCGACGAATTTACCGAACTTGTGTATATATATACCTTAAATTGTTTAGTTTTTGACTGCCGGGCGTTTAGACCATTTGAGACCGTGACCGGCAGTCTCACAAATGGTTGTGTCGATAACGCAATTTTACGGTATACACAAGCTCGGTAAATTCATCAAATGTAAAACCAATTACTTTTTAGGATCGCTTGACATTTCTAAAGAAACACCAAATACTTTCACTAGGTTTGACTGAGGATTTCAGTCAGAATTCGGTGACTATTTCTGACTGCCGGGCATTTAGTCTATTGGAGACCGTGACCGGCAGTCGGATAAAGAACAATGTGATTTTATGGTATGCACAAACTTGCCAAATTCGTCCACTACAAATCCATAATAGTTTTTAGAATCGCTTGGCTATTCCAAACGAGCATCGCATCTTCTCATTAGGTTCCCAAAAGAAGCTTTCTGTAGCAACTCGATTTATCTCTAACGGCCGATGTCAGCGTAAATTTTCTAAGTATCAGGCACCTGCCGATTTTATAGTATGCAGCGGCTCGGTTATTTCGTCATCTTGCACACCAACATAATTTTTGAAATCGATCTCCATTTCTAAAGAAACATCAAATATCATCAAAAAATTTGAAAGAATCTTTCAGTGAAAATTTCTAACTGCCGGGCATTTAGACACAGGCGTTCTTTTTATGTTTCTGGTTATGCTTATGTCACTGCTGTTCTGCTTATGCTTGTGTGCTAGAGAAAACCAGTCATAGGTTCAGCTGTAGGTTGCATTACAGCCGTTTTCAATTGAGGGTCAAAAGTAATTGTCATCTTGCCTTGAATTATTTCGTATTCTGCTCCTCAGTTTTCTTTTTTTGTGACTGGTGAGATTAATTCCTTTGGATGTGGTTTTATGACACTCAAATGAAAAGCATTCTATTCATTGCTGTCAATTATCTTGCAGTGCTGTTATGAAGAACAGCAAACATTTTACTTTGGGTTCAGAAGGTCAATCTCTCTGCTGATTTACATTTTTGATCCTCACTGTTTGCAAGTCTAGATCTGTTTTGAACATATTAGCAGCAGCAAACCAGTACTAAATTGTTTCATCTTCAACCAAAAAACCTAGAGTGAATTAATTGTAACCTAAAATATATCTTTCTTCTTTGACCTTATCAAACACAAGGAGCTCCACAAGAAGGGCCAACATTTACATCATGTACTGAATTCTTCAATTCGACACAACTGTCAAGTTGCAGATAAATAAATGGGCTTATTCTTTGTTGAACGAATGACATCAATAAAACTACTTAAAAGAGTAGTGGCAAATGTTCGAAGTCCGTCTCTTTCTAGCGACGTTTTAGCGGTTTATAAAAGTCGGCGAAAATCCGATAAATTTTAATAATAATTTTAAGTTTCCCTCCCCGCGCCAAATTAAGATGGCGTTATTATTCACACCGTGGAAAGGTCCATTTAGCTATTCACATTTCAAATGTTAGGATATTTTCCATTTAACAGTCTCCATCTTTAAGAGAGCGGAATGTTGCAGGAAATTCACCCATCTGAATCACCAAAATGCACCGCTCGGCACATGCAATCTCCTTGGGGAGTGTAGGTTTTTGTCGAGGGTCGAGGGTGACATATCGAGGGTCGAGGGTCGAGGGTCGAGGGTCGAGGGTCGAGGGTCGAGGGTCGAGGGTCGAGGGTCGAGGGTCGAGGGTCGAGGGTCGAGGGTCGAGGGTCGAGGGTCGAGGGTCGAGGGTGGTAAAAAAGTTGAAATCCACGCGTAGCTTACTTCAATATGAAACTCCAAATGAAATATCGCACTAGCGATTCGATCTAAACTACCTTCTAGTATGCGGTTGCCTTTTGCTGTCCTCAGGATCTAATATGTTTCCAATTTCCCCCTTTGAAATACACGTATGTTGCTGATTATAGCGCCGAGTCTGGGTGTCACGAAAACTCAGACCTCAGACCACAGACCTCAGACCCCGAAAACTCAGATCCCGAAAACTCAGATCCCGAAAACTCAGACCCCTCTATTTAAAAAAAAGGGAAAAGATTTTCATTGTGAACTCGTTTCAATGTTATCACCTAATGTTTCATGGTCACACAATGTCCATAGGCGGCAATAGCTAGAAAAAATCGAGATATTTAATCGCTGTCGCGTCTGGTGGATACAAATAAAACTGGCTTCAATTTGAACAACATTATATAGCGACTTCGGTAAAAATTCGCAAGCAAATATCATCAGAGTCCGCTGCTTTTTTAAACCTCGTTAGTTTTTCACCGTTTGATCGACGCGACGGCGATAAACCGGAGAAGATAAATAATATCGCTGCTTTCTGGCGGGTTAAGCTATAGTAAACATTGCGTGACGATAAAACATTAGGTGATAAGAATTGAGACGAATTGACAAGGTAACTTTTTTCAAAAATTGTATATCTCTTTCAAAAAAAAAAAAATTGAGGGGTCTGAGATCTGAGGGTCTGAGTTTCGGGGGCTGAGTTTTTCGGGGTCCGAGTTTATAGGCGGCAACAGCCACAAAGAATCGAGATATTTACCTTCTCCGGTTTATCGCTGTCGCTTCGGATCGCTTCGGTGGAGACAAACCTGACTTCAGTGTGAACAACATTATAGCGACTCTGTGTCTTCTAATTCTTCGGTAAAAAGTTCACCAGCAAATGTGATCAAAGCGTCAGCTGCTATTTTAAGCCTTGTTTAGTTTTTCACTGTTTGATCAACGCGACAGCGATCACTGATAAACCGGAGAAGATAAAGAAAATATATCGCGTCTTTCCGGCGGTTGCCTATGAACATTGCGTGACCATAAATTATCAGGTGATACAACTTAGATACAATGTAAATCGTTTTCAGTGAAATGTAAATCTCTTTTTTAAAGAAATCGAGGGTTCTGAGGTTTGGGGTCTGAGTTTTCGTTACACTCCCCGAATCTTCCTGAAGTGAAGAAATTATCAAATTACAAAAGCTGGCAAAACAACTTTTAACGTTTATCAATTGCAACTCGTGTACCGAAGATCACTTCCTTCAGCCCCGAGGTTTCAATTCCCAAAGCCTTTGCCGCCGAGGCATAAAAGCAATCGCCGTCCCCAGGCGGATTGAAGGCAACGTCGTATCCTAAACGCTCTACTCTCTTTTCCGTAGGGTTAGAAACAAAGAAAAGAAAAGAAAAGAGAAGAATAAATTCAAACGCTTACATTATAACAAGCGCAATGCGAGACATACCGCGCGATTAGCGTTATATACTTTAATAATTTAATATAGGATAGGATATTAACTTTTTTAACTTTTTAACCACCCTCGACCCTCGACCCTCGACCCTCGACCCTCGACCTCGACCCTCGACCCTCGACCCTCGACCCTCGACCCTCGACCCTCGACCCTCGACCCTCGACCCTCGACCCTCGACGAAAACTACACTCCTCCTTGGGTCGATCGTTGACACGAGGCGTAACGTCACTACAACAGACAATCTGTTTACTCAATGAAGTGGCCGGGTATTCTGATGTATAGCCGATTCGGAGAAGCTTTGAACATTTTCTGTTGTTATTGTTATTCGGGTCGACCCAAATAGGTATTAGGTTCGGTACATGAAAAGTTCGACGTATGAACCGGGCCGTAGAGTCTCGTTATCAAAAATGTCAGTCGCGTATTTATTTATGGCAGTTTTAGCACAACTCGTGATCAGATGCGGCCGATTACTCTGAAATCGACAACTCGTTTCATATATATGTATAAAGTGGTTACAGTTTTGTTTCTAGCTGACCGTTGCAAATGTTACGATTTTTGAGTGTTCACCCTTCACTGAAAGGCTAAACGGTTTATTTTTCACACCTCCAGGTAGAAAGAAGAGGTCGTTGAAACGTTGCAAATTTTCAGGAACCAAATTTTGTCCTTGAGCCAGTTTAGACTAACAAGAAGAACTGAGATCCTAAGGCCGAGGTACCCTTTTAGAAAGAAAGAATCTTAAAAAGTCTTACCTTCACAAGCTGCTTCAGTTGCTCTCTTCATGATAATATGCCGAGAAGCTTAGAACATGTTCATACTCTTCACCACTAGTTTTGGAAAGAGAACTACCACTTCTCCGAGTGTAAACTTGGGCGATGCCACCTCTTACTTTGATACACCAGCGATTCATTCGTTAGGCTTCCGTGCGTATTTGAACAGCAATATAATCCCACTTCTCAGAAATCTGTTCTGTCCCCTTCAAACAAGAGAGTATTATTCGCGCACATGGGATATGGCACGATAGCCATGTGACAAGATTCAACCAATCACAGCATTTGTTACTGGCGATTCCAATGACGAGACTAATCCCCGGGGGATTCATCCTATCTTTTCATTGGTTACTTCGAATTTGAACTCAGTCAATTCAGCTCACATTTAGCTACTCGTGAGATGGAGTAACGGCATTTATTCGGGAATCATTTATTTCTCATGGATAACGACAGTATTGACAAGGATGAGCTTTTTACAACTCTATCAAAACGTAGGGGGGAAAACTTCCAAAGTACTCCCACTATTAAAGAGTTGTCAGACCGAGACGTGCAAGCGGCTCCAAGAATTCAAATGAAGGTGAGTCAAATTATGTGATTATGTGTCATGATCAATTTGTCCATTGTTCAGTGGAAAAATAGCTAAATCCTCGTGCGTGTAAGCCCAAAAAATAATCATAATAATAACAATAACAACAGAAAATGTTCAAAGCTTCTCCGAATCGGCTATACATCAGAATACCCGGCCACTTCATTGAGTAAACAGAGTTGTCTGTTGTAGTGACGTTACGCCTCGTGTCAACGATCGACCCCAAGGAGGAGTGTAGGTTTTCGTCGAGGGTCGAGGGTCGAGGGTCGAGGGTCGAGGGTCGAGGGTCGAGGGTCGAGGGTCGAGGGTCGAGGTCGAGGTCGAGGGTCGAGGGTCGAGGGTCGAGGGTCGAGGGTGGTTAAAAAGTTAAAAAAGTTAATATCCTATCCTATATTAAATTATTAAAGTATATAACGCTAATCGCGCGGTATGTCTCGCATTGCGCTTGTTATAATGTAAGCGTTTGAATTTATTCTTCTCTTTTCTTTTCTTTTCTTTGTTTCTAACCCTACGGAAAAGAGAGTAGAGCGTTTAGGATACGACGTTGCCTTCAATCCGCCTGGGGACGGCGATTGCTTTTATGCCTCGGCGGCAAAGGCTTTGGGAATTGAAACCTCGGGGCTGAAGGAAGTGATCTTCGGTACACGAGTTGCAATTGATAAACGTTAAAAGTTGTTTTGCCAGCTTTTGTAATTTGATAATTTCTTCACTTCAGGAAGATTCGGGGAGTGTAACGAAAAACTCAGACCCCAAACCTCAGAACCCTCGATTTCTTTAAAAAAGAGATTTACATTTCACTGAAAACGATTTACATTGTATCTAAGTTGTATCACCTGATAATTTATGGTCACGCAATGTTCATAGGCAACCGCCGGAAAGACGCGATATATTTTCTTTATCTTCTCCGGTTTATCAGTGATCGCTGTCGCGTTGATCAAACAGTGAAAAACTAAACAAGGCTTAAAATAGCAGCTGACGCTTTGATCACATTTGCTGGTGAACTTTTTACCGAAGAATTAGAAGACACAGAGTCGCTATAATGTTGTTCACACTGAAGTCAGGTTTGTCTCCACCGAAGCGATCCGAAGCGACAGCGATAAACCGGAGAAGGTAAATATCTCGATTCTTTGTGGCTGTTGCCGCCTATAAACTCGGACCCCGAAAAACTCAGCCCCCGAAACTCAGACCCTCAGATCTCAGACCCCTCAATTTTTTTTTTTTTGAAAGAGATATACAATTTTTGAAAAAAGTTACCTTGTCAATTCGTCTCAATTCTTATCACCTAATGTTTTATCGTCACGCAATGTTTACTATAGCTTAACCCGCCAGAAAGCAGCGATATTATTTATCTTCTCCGGTTTATCGCCGTCGCGTCGATCAAACGGTGAAAAACTAACGAGGTTTAAAAAAGCAGCGGACTCTGATGATATTTGCTTGCGAATTTTTACCGAAGTCGCTATATAATGTTGTTCAAATTGAAGCCAGTTTTATTTGTATCCACCAGACGCGACAGCGATTAAATATCTCGATTTTTTCTAGCTATTGCCGCCTATGGACATTGTGTGACCATGAAACATTAGGTGATAACATTGAAACGAGTTCACAATGAAAATCTTTTCCCTTTTTTTTAAATAGAGGGGTCTGAGTTTTCGGGATCTGAGTTTTCGGGATCTGAGTTTTCGGGGTCTGAGGTCTGTGGTCTGAGGTCTGAGTTTTCGTGACACCCAGACTCGGCGCTATAATCAGCAACATACGTGTATTTCAAAGGGGGAAATTGGAAACATATTAGATCCTGAGGACAGCAAAAGGCAACCGCATACTAGAAGGTAGTTTAGATCGAATCGCTAGTGCGATATTTCATTTGGAGTTTCATATTGAAGTAAGCTACGCGTGGATTTCAACTTTTTTACCACCCTCGACCCTCGACCCTCGACCCTCGACCCTCGACCCTCGACCCTCGACCCTCGACCCTCGACCCTCGACCCTCGACCCTCGACCCTCGACCCTCGACCCTCGACCCTCGACCCTCGATATGTCACCCTCGACCCTCGACAAAAACCTACACTCCCCAAGGAGATTGCATGTGCCGAGCGGTGCATTTTGGTGATTCAGATGGGTGAATTTCCTGCAACATTCCGCTCTCTTAAAGATGGAGACTGTTAAATGGAAAATATCCTAACATTTGAAATGTGAATAGCTAAATGGACCTTTCCACGGTGTGAATAATAACGCCATCTTAATTTGGCGCGGGGAGGGAAACTTAAAATTATTATTAAAATTTATCGGATTTTCGCCGACTTTTATAAACCGCTAAAACGTCGCTAGAAAGAGACGGACTTCGAACATTTGCCACTACTCTTTTAAGTAGTTTTATTGATGTCATTCGTTCAACAAAGAATAAGCCCATTTATTTATCTGCAACTTGACAGTTGTGTCGAATTGAAGAATTCAGTACATGATGTAAATGTTGGCCCTTCTTGTGGAGCTCCTTGTGTTTGATAAGGTCAAAGAAGAAAGATATATTTTAGGTTACAATTAATTCACTCTAGGTTTTTTGGTTGAAGATGAAACAATTTAGTACTGGTTTGCTGCTGCTAATATGTTCAAAACAGATCTAGACTTGCAAACAGTGAGGATCAAAAATGTAAATCAGCAGAGAGATTGACCTTCTGAACCCAAAGTAAAATGTTTGCTGTTCTTCATAACAGCACTGCAAGATAATTGACAGCAATGAATAGAATGCTTTTCATTTGAGTGTCATAAAACCACATCCAAAGGAATTAATCTCACCAGTCACAAAAAAAGAAAACTGAGGAGCAGAATACGAAATAATTCAAGGCAAGATGACAATTACTTTTGACCCTCAATTGAAAACGGCTGTAATGCAACCTACAGCTGAACCTATGACTGGTTTTCTCTAGCACACAAGCATAAGCAGAACAGCAGTGACATAAGCATAACCAGAAACATAAAAAGAACGCCTGTGTCTAAATGCCCGGCAGTTAGAAATTTTCACTGAAAGATTCTTTCAAATTTTTTGATGATATTTGATGTTTCTTTAGAAATGGAGATCGATTTCAAAAATTATGTTGGTGTGCAAGATGACGAAATAACCGAGCCGCTGCATACTATAAAATCGGCAGGTGCCTGATACTTAGAAAATTTACGCTGACATCGGCCGTTAGAGATAAATCGAGTTGCTACAGAAAGCTTCTTTTGGGAACCTAATGAGAAGATGCGATGCTCGTTTGGAATAGCCAAGCGATTCTAAAAACTATTATGGATTTGTAGTGGACGAATTTGGCAAGTTTGTGCATACCATAAAATCACATTGTTCTTTATCCGACTGCCGGTCACGGTCTCCAATAGACTAAATGCCCGGCAGTCAGAAATAGTCACCGAATTCTGACTGAAATCCTCAGTCAAACCTAGTGAAAGTATTTGGTGTTTCTTTAGAAATGTCAAGCGATCCTAAAAAGTAATTGGTTTTACATTTGATGAATTTACCGAGCTTGTGTATACCGTAAAATTGCGTTATCGACACAACCATTTGTGAGACTGCCGGTCACGGTCTCAAATGGTCTAAACGCCCGGCAGTCAAAAACTAAACAATTTAAGGTATATATATACACAAGTTCGGTAAATTCGTCGAATGTAAAACCAAAATACTTTGTAGGATCGCTTGACATTTCTAAAGAAACACCAAATACTTTCAATAGGTTTGATTGAGGATTTCAGTCGGAATTCGGTGAATAATTTTGACTGCAGGGCATTTAAAGTCTATTGGAGACCGTCGAACCGGCAGTCGGATAAAGATGGTATATGCACAAGCTTGCCGAATTCGTCCACTACAAATCCATAATGATTTTTAAAATCGCCTGGCTGTTTCAAACAAACATCGCATCTTCTCATTAGGTTCAAAAGAAGCTTTCTGTAGCAACTCGTTAAATATCTCTAACTGTCGATGTAAGCTTAAATTTTTTAAGTCTCAAGCACATGCCGATTTTATAGTATGCAGCGGTGGCATGTACTAAAACCCGAAACAACGAACGAAACGGCCGAAACGAAACGACCGAAACGACCGAAACGGAACGGCCGAAACGAAACGACCAAAACGAGAAAAAAATATAGGTAAATGAATGAAAAAGTTTAAAAAATGGGTCCTTGTTCTCTGTCACGTTACTATCGCAGCCTCATCTCGCACCTAAATCCACGTGTGTGAAATCGTGACATCACAAATTCGCGCCGGGCCTGTAAAGTTTGTATAAATTAATTATATTACCTTAAAAGATGTTGATTTGTAACTTGCGATATTATTAAAAATTCCTTACAATGTAGATCAAGTTGAACTTTCTCCCAGTTGGTCACACCCATGAGGAAATCGATACTTTCTTTCAAATCACCTGGACAAAACTGATTTGTGCACTGTGGATGGTAAGTGTGATATCTGTTGATTTTGTTGGAAAGGTAACCACATGTATGATATTTCAAACAGGGAAAAAATTCAGTTCAGTATATTTATTTAGTCAAAACAAGATAAACAATTAAATGGTGAATACCACTTCAGTAATACGTGCTTAAGTTAACAGTGAACTGGTTTAGAACATAAAAGTGAATCTCAGAAATACATAAGACAATTAAAATAAACGTTTCTGTTGAGGGACTGAAAACATTCAATGAAGCCAATTAATGTACACTGTATATGTTCAATAATTAGCAGAATACCAAGCTAACATAACTTTTACATGTAAGTGAGCGAATATTTCTGAAGACAAATCCCAGGCTTTTAAAATTTTTGGATTGAACCTTAAATTCCATGGTCTGATGCTTGCAGCTAATGAAAGTAGCTAGTAATAGTAATCACTAAAGCTGCCCCCGCTTTCTTTTATTTCTGCTCATTGAAACAATAATATTGAACGTTATTGTTCTAGTCAGATACTAAAAAAAAAACAATTGTCTTGATATGAACTCTTTTTTATATAAGAATATATTTTGACGTGGCATCTTAGCCTCGCTACGAAAAGTGGTGTCCAGAGCACATGCACAATGTGCTGAACGCGATCCAGATCCAGAAACCAAACACTTGTACTTGATAGCCTAATAAATTCTAAATAAAACGAAAATGCCATAAGCTATAATGTAAGAATAATACAAGAATACTTTCAGCCTAAAATCGGCAGAAAAATAAGAATATTCAGTCTGGGCCGGAAAAATAACATCCTTAGAAAAGAAAAGAGTGTACGAGCAAACGTATCTCCAAAGCACAACAGAAGTGAAATGTAAACAAAAGTATCGCGTTACAGTCGCCATATATGCAAATTAGAGTCAAGCCTTTGTCCTCAATGAAAACGCCGCAAAACACATTTGGATCCCTGCCGTAAGATTACTCAGTGAAAATAAGCCATCCAAATAAACAAGATGCCAAAGGAATATTTCAAACTTTATTCCTCCAGAGCTAACATTTGAGAGAACCTAAAACATATCTTGCAATATCAAGAGAAAAAAACTGGCAAAAAAGCAGAGGTGTCAAACTCTGCAAAATTACAAGCGGATAACAGCGGAAGCCACACAGAAATATGACCTCTAACGGCTTTACTCTGACGAAATGTCTCCCTGAAAACACAGGATTAGTGCTTAGCGAAATATTCAAAGATCCTCCGATCGTACCATACAAAAGGGGCAAAACTTCCTAAGCGGCTACTACACGTGAATGGGAGTCGCGCAGGCCTGTCACCTTATTGTTATCCTTGGGTAATTCTGACAATCGGAAGGTACTATACTGATTTAGCTATTTAGTCGCAAATGAACCACACTGGCCTCGAATTTCGATCTAGTATACTTCAGGACTCTCTGAGCTGTTTTCCCCCCAGAATCCATCTTCAGGATCTCTGAAAGCGTTTTCAATTTGTTTTAGATCATAATCTCGGCCATTTCGAAGCGAACTTATCTGATCGCGCGGAAATAGTAATGGAGGCCGGCAAATACAAACGCTTTTCAGGGACGCTTGAACTCGAGATCTAAACCAAGGACAAAGCTCGTGGCAAAGACGCCGATCCCGCAAGTCCTCGCGCCCGTGTCCCTTTGCTGGCCTCCCATGAGCGTTTGCGGGAAAAACGTCGATACCTTGCGGGCGTGCAAGCGATCAAATCGAGATTTTTTGCGGCTATATGCCGGAAATACCTACATTCTCTCTTCTTCTCTCTCTATTACGCGGGGAGTCCTAAGGTGCCTCCTCGGGTTTTTGGCCCTCTGGGGCCAAAAACCCTGCGGGGGCAATAAAACGAAAATGCCATAAGCTATACTGTAAGAATAATACAAGAATATTTTCAGCCTAAAATCGGCAGAAAATAAGAATATTCAGTCTGGGCCGGAAAAATAACATCCTTAGAAAAGAAAAGAGTGTACGAGCAAACGTATCTCGAAAGCACAACAGAGGTGAAATGTAAACAAAAGTATCGCGTTACAGTCGCCATATATGCAAATTAGAGTCAAGCTTTTTGTCCTCAATGAAAACGCCGCAAAACATTTACATTTGGATCCCTGCCGTAAGATTACTCAGTGAAAATAAGCCATCCAAATAAACGAGATGCCAAAGGAATATTTCAAACTTTATTCCCCCAGAGCTAACATTTGAGAGAACCTACAACATATCTTGCAATATCAAGAGAAAAAAAACTGGCAAAAAAAACAGAGGTGTCAAACTCTGCAAATTACAAGCGGATAACAGCGGAAGCCACACAGAAATATGACCTCTAACGGCTTTACTCTGACGAAATGTCTCCCTGAAAACACAGGATTAGTGCTTAGCGAAATATTCAAAGATCCTCCGATCGTACCATACAAAAGGGGCAAAACTTCCTAAGCGGCTACTACACGTGAATGGGAGTCGCGCAGGCCTGTCACCTTATTGTTATCCTTGGGTAATTCTGACGATCGGAAGGTACTATACTGATTTAGCTATTTAGTCGCAAATCAACCACACTGGCCTCGAATTTCGATCTAGTATACTTCAGGACTCTCTGAGCTGTTTTTCCCCCAAAATTCATCTTCAGGATCTCTGAAAGCGTTTTCAATTTGTTTTAGATCATAATCTCGGCCATTTCGAAGCGAGCTAATTTAATCGAGCTGAAATAGTAATGGAGGCCGGCAAATACAAACGCTTTTCAGGGACGATTGAACTCGAGATCTAAACCAAGGACAAAGCTCGTGGCAAAGACGCCGATCCCGCAAGTCCTCGCGCCCGTGTCCCTTTGCTGGCCTCCCATGAGCGTTTGCGGGAAAAACGTCGATACCTTGCGGGCGTGCAAGCGATCAAATCGAGATTTTTTGCGGCTATATACCGGAAATACCTACATTCTCTCTTCTTCTCTCTCTATTACGCGGGGAGTCCTAAGGTGCCTCCTCGGGTTTTTGGCCCTCTGGGGCCAAAAACCCTGCGGGGGCAACAACTGACAGCTTTTGTTTGTTCTTAGAAATGATACATGATGCAATGCATAATTGTCTGACTACCATCAAAGTGCTATACTTTCTGCTGGATGCTGTCTATGACATTAAAGAGTGGTTGGCACCTCATGCAGAACAGTTCCATGGCCACGCACAGCCAAAGTGCTCTAAACATGTCCGGAATTCCTCTGGGAAGTGCGAAATGTTGTATTGCAATTATTTCCACCTGCAGTGGGAGGGTCCGACCTGTAATTGTGCTGAAGGTAAACTCATGGCTGTCATGTGTTGTAACATTGAGTGCATCTTTAGAATTATATTAAGGGAAAAATCAATGCTTGGGCAACCAACCAGAATTCAGCCTTTTTTCTAGGAGAAGTTTAATAAGTAAATGTGAGACCATTGTGTTCTTGTAGTCCTTCACTTACGAGTTTTCGTTTACAACCTATATCTAATTCTTGTTTCTTTCCCTTAGTATACTATCTAGTCACGTCCAACTAGAAGACTTAGTCTTGTTCAACCCACGTCAAATAAATTGACGTTGAAGGTCCAGAGAAGGCAGCATCATTTTTGGAGCATGTGGGTGGAGGAAATTAATGACTTGGAAGCTTTGCCTGGAGAATGCGAATGTCCTCTGGATGCACTTCAATCTGCTGAGAAAGTTACGCCCACCCCAGGCCTGTTGACTGTGCCATTCCAGACCATCTCCATTATTCTTCATGCATTCCAGCTGACCAATGACATGAAGTTACAGCCAACAAAAAGTGAGCTCTTAAGTGAAAAGTGTGCTTTGTTAAAAAGGCAGTCGCAAGAAAAGGAAGGACAGTAGACGGTTTTGATTAAGTTAATTTTTTACATGTTTGCCACTGCAGAGGTTTCGCTTCCACAACTGTTGTACTTTAGCTCATTGCAGGGAGTGATTTAATTTTCATTCATCATTCACCAAGATGCAGAATTTTTGCATCCTTTCTTATAGTTTAGGTAAAGATACAATGTCATTGTGACTGAATTTGTCATTTACCAAGATGCAGAATTTTTGCATTCTTCCTTTGTTTAGGTAAAGATACAATGTTTTTAACTTAATTTGTTATTCACCATGATGTAGAATTTTTTCATCCTTCCTTAGTTTAGGTGAAGATGCAATGTTTTTGAATGAATTTGTCATTCACCATGATGCAGAATTTTTGCATCCTTCCTTAGTTTAAGTAAAGATACAATGTTTTTGACTGAATTTGTCATTTACCATGATGCAGAATTTCTGCATCCTTCCTTTGTTTAGGTAAAGATACAATGTCATTGTGACTGAATTTGTCATTCACATTGATGTAGAATTTTTGCATCCTTCCTTAGTTTAGGTAAAGATACAATGTTTTTAACTTAATTTGTCATTCACCATGATGCAGAATTTTTGCATCCTTCCTTAGTTTAGGTGAAGATACAATGTTTTTGACTGAATTTGT
>JAHPZR010035203.1:30000-31274 GCA_019787425.1 Platygyra sinensis
AGTTCACACCGTGAGGATTTAGAGTGCCGATCTGAAATCTTTTTTTTTTCTAGAGTTTTGCGGCTTTCTGTGCTTCTTTGATGTAGGAAGAGGACGCAGACTGCCATATGTTGCTTGGAATAATTCGGCAGATTAAAGTGCCGGGCAACCGGTTTAGATGCGTTTTTGTCGTCTTTCTCAACGTCGCGAAGATGTTCTCGGAATCGGTCGCCTAGTCGTCGACCTGTTTCGCCGATATATGACTTTTTGCAAAGAGTGCAAGTTAAACAGTAATTGACATTAGCTGAGGTACAGGTAAAATGATCAGTGATCTTAATAGATCGCTAGGGTACCGACAATTTCTCAACGTTGCAAATGAAAGGACATGTTTCGCATCGTGTGCGTACGCATTTGAAATTGCATTCCGACGCGTATTTTCCAGCCCGTTTCAGGATACAGCAGCGAACAAGTATAACTCGCTACAGCTCACAGCCGAGTGTATCGCAACTGGGCCAATCACCATTCTTTGCTACTCATGGCCACCAATGAGACTGCTTCATTTTGTATAGACAACAGAATACGTCAAATGGCTTTTTTCGTGTTTACCAAAGTTTGCAAAGGCCGGCTTTTAAGCTATGTTAAAAGATTTTGAAATGGGAAAAGCTCTTTCTGTAGAAGTTCAATTGTTTTTGTTGTTTTTTTTTTTATTATATAGAATAAATGGATTCCATGTTGCAGTGCGTCTGTGCAGTATAATATATCACAGAAGACTCATAATGATGTGAGAACACCATGTCACCTTTTTTGTTCTTACCACATTTTGTCGTCATCTGTGATTTATTACTGAACAGAAGCACGGCAACATGGAATGTATTTGTTAAACAGAGTTAAACACTAATATATAGGTTTAGGTCAGCCTAAAAGCGTAGCTCCTTGGCCACATTGTCCAAAGGCCGATTAAGCTAACCCAGGAAAAGGTTTTATAAACACAAAACAAAGCAGCTAAAACATAAGGATAGTATCCTGATTCAAATAGTTGTGCTGGTGCTCGGTAGGTATTGTTAGAAACCAAGGTAACGCTGGACAAAGAACCGTGGTGTTATGACGGGTGGCGGCTCCGTTTAATGTATTGAAGGCGTTTGACGCATCCACTAGCAGCACTGCATCGGTTTAACCGTGTTGGAATAAACTGTTCATTACATGCACTGTTGCCTCACTCCCGGATCTGTGTCCATCGCAAACATTAAGCGAGCCACTCGACTCTAGTATACTTGCTTTGTCAGCTTTGTCACGCA
>JAHPZR010035205.1:0-11810 GCA_019787425.1 Platygyra sinensis
CGTTCTGATAACTCGCCGAAATCGCGTTAGATCGGCCTGAGGAGCTGGCAGAAAACAAAGCAATACAACACAGCAATAGGGTAAGTAGATTTTATTAACAAAATTTGTGCAGAATTAACTTTTCCAGTAAAACCGTTGAGTTCCCACACAAACCTTTATAAATTCAAACCGTTGTAACACGACACCTCCATACAGTATGCTGGAGGGCGAGAGTCACGTTTCGCGTAGACAAAATTCTATTGTTATTTAAGGTATATGCCAGTGATGTGTCACGTTTCGTTGAACGTTAGCGTACAAGTAAAAATATATATAACTCCTCGCATTGTGAGCTTGGGCGAGCTGTGAGGCACAGGCCAAAGCTAAACAGACGTACTTAATCATGTAAGATTTAAAACTAAGACATCTAAGGTTGTTTCTGACCTGAATCAACTTATTGTCGGCGGACTGTATTTTGACTGTCACTCGTAACATGATAATTACTCTTCAGAGGAATGTTGTTCCTGAAAACTTTTGCTCGGCAGCCCTAACGAGAAATACTCCAACGGCTTCTCCTTGTCGGAGGTCGTCACTGTGAAGGTACTTTGTTTAGAGGCAGATGATCTGTTCGCGACTAAACAGCTAGTCGGCAGAACGTTGAATTTGCCGCAACATAGTTAATTAACTATGGTCGCATGCTTAGGTAATGTATCAGTCACACCCCGGAAACACCATACAAAACAAAGACTTCATTGTTGTCTGATTTGATGACCTGACACTGTGTACGTGTGATGCTGAACAACTCTTCACAAATCTCTGCATTTTCAGTGGATTTGTCTTGCTATAGAAAATGGAAAGTCTTTAGTCTGTTCGGCTCACTAAGCTGTACTAGATTACGCTGAGTACTAGTCAGTTTACACGCACTCATAATATGCCGGTTTTCAAATTTCGCCCCATTGTTCTCTTGGGAATAACTGAACAGTAACACAATCGCATTACTCACATGTTTTAACAAATACTGAGAGCCCCTGATTCTAGTCGCGTTCTTGTCAAAGATGGACACTGATCCAGGTAGTCACGATCTCTCTCTTAAAGTATTTGACGATAGTACCGATACGCCGTGTTCAACCTTGGGCGATTATTTACTTCACAGAGGATTCTCGACTCAGTATTCTAGTTGAACCGGAGATCTCTTCAGATCAGGAGGACGAAATTGAAGTATTTGATATGGATACGAGTTCTGGTGAGTTTTGTTCTTTGTATTAGCTTCTTGGCCTTAACTCAGCTTCTATAGCTACACGAGACAGTCTGTAAAAGTTCTGAAAATCAAGGTAAGCTTCGATTCATCTTTCCTGATCGATAAATAGATCATTATCATACCCTGAAGCTGGCAGAAATACCAGTTTCATATTGTGAGGCTATAAAAAAATTATAAAAGATTTATTTGCATACAGAGGTTCATTTTGTCGGAAGGCTATGAAGAACGAGTCATATCACAATAGATACTGTTGTTATGAATTATTGAAATGGAAATAAGTGACCATGTATATTATATGGAGTTTTGTCCAACTAAAACAGCACCCTTCAGTAATAGATGCGATTATTTTTTCTGTCGAGACACAATATCATCTTAGGGTCGAGGGGCTATACAGGTTCATAGATGAACGAGCGTTTAGACAAAAACAAGTTTCCGTGACCATCGCAGCTACATAAAAAGCAAGGCAGATAGTGATAAACAAAGCGGGTTGTCTTTGGCGGTCTCTTTGCTCTACGCGCTGGTGACAAATATCGCAAGCTGTCACTCGGAAAATCTCAGTCAAATTAATTAAAAGTGCTTCGTGCTTGCTTCTGACCCACACTTTACGCTTGGCTAAAAGTCACCTCTCTTCCACAGCCGTATAAACTTAGTTTCTTTATATGCAGTCAAGAAGTGTGAAAATGAATGACCGTAGGTTAATTTCTGATTACGATATTTGCACACTGAGCTCTATAAAATGGACCGGAAATAAAGGCTACTTAAATTTAGTAAGTGGGGTTTGGGAAAGGCTAGGGTATTGGTTTTTACTCATTGATCATCTAAAACTATCTCTGAACATTTTGAATGTTTTAATCGTTTCGGTAACACTGCTCGTTCATCGATGGCGGAGACCAGAAAGATCGTGGGGTCTGTGGGCGAGAGGGTAACAAACCCCTGACCAGGTTGCGTTCTGTTTGTAAATTTTAAAACTATAGGTATGTGCTTTATATATATCGGGATTTATTTTAAGTCCTGAGAGTATTCTCTGTTTGATTTACTTGCAGGCGGGTATTCTAGAATCACAGCTTGAAGCTGTCTCACCTTTTAATTGCTGCGGAGCGAGCGTACCGAGCGTAGCAGCAGTTTATAATCTAAATACAAAAGAAAGGTAGGGAAATTTGAGATTTCGCTGTGGTTTTTAGCCTCGCTTTCAGCGGACCATAATGCTCTGCGCTGTAGAAGAGCCTCGCTTTCAACGGACCAGAATGCACTGCGAAAAGTTAATGTTTAGCGAAGCAGCGCCCAGGCCTCGCCCTCGCCACAAGCCTTGCTGGAGGTCGTGTCGCCTGGTACTCTCGTCTTCACGTTCGTGTTGTACTCGAGATAAGGGCAACAACTATAAAGAAGGTCTCCACTGTCATCCTCGTTTTTGAGTTTCGACGCCGATTCAGGTGTATGCTAGTGCACGATGACAATTTCATTGCAATGTTAAAGTAGATATATGTCGTTAGTGCTGGTTGATATCAAGTTTGCAGTATTTAAGTTACACTGTTGATAATACCAAGTTCGCCGCAGATAAGTTCTAGTAGATAGTTCTGTCGTCTGCCGTTATTATGAATAACTCTGGCGGCTCGGATCTTTCGGCGGACGGGCGTGAAAGAAAATGCAATAATATTCATTTTCGTACAGGCGGTCACGTATTCTCACAAAAAATTGAACGCAGTTTAAGTGGTTTTTCGCTTTGTCGTTTACTCCTGTAGCTGCCATGTGCTTCTTGCCGAATTTCGCACCTCGGCTACATTGCATATTTTTTTTAAACTTCTTTCGGTGGTTTTTTGTTTTAGACTTGTGCATAGGTTGCCATGTGCTTTTTGTTCACCAATAAAATTTTTTCAGTCCTTTGTATAATCATTTTTGTTAATGAAATCTTTGACCTTAATAACCTTATTGTGTCAATATTTCTTTCAGAAACTGACGTTATAGTGGTTATCTTGCTGTGCTGGATACGTTTCAGTTTTTCTGAACTACAACTGTACAGCTTGTTGTCTCCAAATTTTTAGTACACTTAGTTTCAGTTACCATAGAACTTACTGAAATGCAAATTTTCAGCTTGTCAACATTCATTAATATAACGGGAAATGTATTCAATAATAAATAATGGGGATCACTGAGCAAGATTTTGATTTATAGCAATTTCAGGGACTTGACCAAAAACAAAATAAGTGAATGACAACCATTTCTGCACAAGCTCTATACAATCCCTCTGTCTGATAATAGTTAATTTGCTATATCACGCATGCCATAGCGTGACGCTTATAGGAACAGAGTGCGCAAAGCGATAGATCACGTACTGATTTAATTATATTTAGAGTAACAAAGGATAGTTGTAAGCTAATTTTAGGGATATGAAATACAATAGCGTTTAGCGACTCAAGAATATAACCGCAGTATTGTTGTAATTAAACTCCTTGACACGTATAAGCCACTGATGTAAGACTTTGAATTCAGACCGGAAAAGACATTGAGAGTGAAACATTGTATAGAGATTAGGAGAGAAATAAACGCATCAAACGAAAGATACAGTCCTTTGATGGTGAACCAGCGCCCGGAGATATTTCCGAAAACCCTTTTCCATATTTGCAAACTTCATCCAAATTTCCGCAGCACTTTCATAGCTCTGGCTACACTAGTTTTAGCAGTAAGTGATTCCAGAAAGATGTTGCCTCTCTGAAAGTAAAAACTTTTTGGGCAAAGCTTAAGTACATGGCCTCTATCTGCTATTTGACAAGTTTTTGGAGGACACTGTATACGTAGGCTTAACATTTACTGACCCACTGGAAATTATCAACGGTAAAATCATCACTCTCCCAGTAGAATCTGACTATACGGAATCTGTTAAGAAAATTATGCTATTGTCCGGAATGAAATTTCTAGTAATTGAATATTGTTATCGAGAAAAAAGAATATTTTGATTAGACATTTTTCAGACAGGCAGCAAGATCTAAACCCTGTCTTCAATGATATGATTTAGTGTGGCTACATTGGATGCAAATTAGACTGGTGATTGAATAAAGTTTATGTGGTGGAATTTGCAATCAGTCTTCAGTCTACTCCAGAATTCTAAATAATGATTTTAATCTCAGATTTTGTGACTGCTTTGAGCCCAGAGAGAAAAATATATTTTTTTTTTTCTCTTAGGTTGTTTGGGTGATTAGAAATTCCGATTCCACTTAAGACTATGTTCTTTGGGGATAAAAAGTTGGGAATCCTGGCCTGTTCAGCGGGTGATCAGAAATTCTGAATCCTTTCCCGGACTATGTTCCTCGGTGGATCAGAAATACTGAATCTTCTCCTGTGTCCTTTGAAGGATCAGAAATTTTGAATACTTTTGTGTCTTTGTAGGGGATCAGAATTTCTGAATCCTTTTGTGTGTCAATGTACGGGATCAGAAATTCTGAATCTTTGGGGGATCAGAAATTCTGAATCCTTCGTTGTGTTCTTTGAGGATCAGAAATTCGGAATCGTTCGTTGTACTGTATTCTTCGGGGATCAGAAATTCTGAATCCTTTTCTGTGTTGTTTGGGGGATCAGAAATTTTGAATCTCGAGACAAGAAATTCCAAATAGGAATAGGGAATTGCTTGGAATAATTTTTTGATTCCTTGCGAACAAGGAAAATTTTCATGTGAGTTTTAACACCATTTTAACTGATTCAGAGGATATTGTAAAAATCCTATTTGGAGTAAAGTGAAAAAAATGGATTTCCGTCTAAGCTCTACGTTTTACTTAAGGTCAAGTTTACACACATTTCCAGAGGAACTTCCCAGTCTGCGACGTATTCTCCGAGACAGTCTTCTATTTTACACCGAAGAAGCAGCCATTTTTGAAGTGATTCTTAGTATTTGCTCTGAATTTTATCAAATCGGAACACCACATTTTAGTTTGGAAGGCGTTTTGTATTATCCTTTTTTGTTTGAATTCAATGGATTCCCGACGCCAAATCTGGGCAAGCCGAGCGAAGCTTCGACTTGTTGCTATGTGACGTCACACTGGTAGTGATGAGTCGGTCTCTAACAGATACTCGAAAACAATAGAGTCACCCCCTCCCTCCTGAATTCGGCTTTCGTAGGATACGAGACCGGAATTCTGCAGATCAATGAGGGTTTTATTCACCGAGGGATTTTCAATCAAAATATTTCGCCGTTTTTAAAGGAGTTTCGCCACTTCGCAATTTGTTTTTCTGCTTACCAAAATAACTAAACCGCGTCCCCAGGATTTCTCGGTCAACGGTTCACTTATTTGCAGCGGGATGCACTCAGTTCTAACGTCATTTTGACGTCATCGGCTCAATAATTAATCTGCGGCTGGCTGCACCTTTGACGTCATTGGTTCAAGATTACAAAGTTCTTTTCAAATTTGGTCAACAGCAGCTGGTTATAGAAAATTATGCGAGCTGTTTTAACCAACCAGAATCAACCAATTACATCTTAGTCAGAAGATGTGCGACTATGAGCATCTTCTGCACAATATGGTTTGATTATTTTCATTAGGTCAGCCATATTATAATGATCATTTCGAAAAGTATATCTTTCTCGAATCTTTCGTCAACCTACTTTACCAACATTTGGTTGGTCGCCTTCTTATCTTTGATTGGGCAGTGCAGTAAATTGAAAACACGAAACAAGGAAATATTTGTCATTGAATTCCAAAGTCAAAAATATAATTTCTCCAGCTTTTAGTTCATGCCGAAATAGTGCAAGTGCGCCTCAACAGTAAATGAAAGCTTAGTGTAAACTGGTACTGAATACACAGGATGCTTCAGTTTTTCACAGACAGGATGTCTTTATAAGAAAATGAAAGGTCAACGTGTCGAAAGGAAGATGAATGCTATCAAGTTGTCTAGCGGAATTCTTTTTGTTTATCTCCTTGCCGAATTCAGATGTTTACGAACGGGAGAAGTTTTGATGTTTTGAAGTCAGATTAACGTAAAAGCAAAATGCGAAGGGAAGTTTCTTTGAATTACACTCTTTTTTGATAAAAATGTCTCACAAAAATATTGAGGTGAAGCTGTCGAAAGATTAAGTTTAATTTAAGAATACACCCAACACTACAGAGGGGGGCTTAGGGGATTGAGGTGATGTGGTTTTGAGTTATTTTTGGTGTGGTTTTGCGGAAATATTTATTCTAATCTGCGGTATCGCGGTTTAATAAGACTACGCGGTTTTCGGTTTTTATTCTGTAGACGACTGATTCACTGAGTCGAGTTTCGACGAAATAGTGAGTGTTCCTGAATCCTGTTCGGGATGTTTGAGCTTGAAAAAAGCATCCTGACGAATTTCACAAAAAAATAATCGTAGAAAACATGCTTTGTACAACATTTCAGTGGCTTGCGGTGCCGAAGCTGTAATCGTCGAGTTCTTATTTCCAATGGAATGGAGAACCTGAATTATTGAAGAAGGCATCAAGCAAATTTGAAACTGCAGTTTCGATATTTTCGTAAATTTCGATGTGGTATTGCGGGTTTTTACGTTTTGCTACATGGTTTTGCGTTTTCTTCAAACTTCCCCTTTCGCGTCCCTCGATTCTGTTAACAACTCTTTTTCAAGTGTTGCAGGAAAATAAAATACAGTAAAAAAAACAATATTTTATCAATGAATCATCTTCTGCCGTTGAAAGGTATGGTAAGTTCTCTCCTTTTTGTGACATAACTGAGCTAAAAAAACGAGAAAAAGAACTTTCGAATTCAACGTCTAATTCTGCGAAACTGTCAAGACGTTTCCGCCATGCTTGAGGCAGTGCTGTATAGTTTTCAGGCCAGAGGTTCTGTTGATGTGTAAGGTTTCATATTTTGCACCTTAAAACTTTTACGCCCTTCAACACCCGCTCTATGATCTCGTATTGCACAAGTATATAAGGCAATACAGATAATGGCGCATTTGTTGTTTCAACCTTGCATTTGTCGGTAGCTGCGAATGACAAAAAAAGAAATTTATAGTTTTTGACAGATTAACTCAGCTAACTTAAGGCAGAGTTGCACTAATGTACCAGTAAGTAAGTAGCTGGACCTCAGTATATTTAAACCTCGGTGAACACTCTATCCTTTCCTTGTGCACAGTTAAAATGTCGTTTCAAACCCGGCTACAACCCTACCGTTTGCTACTTTGACAAACGGTTGACAGAGTTTTTTGGCTATTTGACAGTTGACGGTTAGCCCAAATGAAACTCTCTATTATCGTGCAAAGTTGAGGTATTGCTTCAACACCCTTCAAAAGTTTTAGTTTAGCAGCATCTTCAGCGTGCGCAGACAATAGTCTCCTTTCCAGAAAATGGGGTAGCAATGTTATTGTGGCATTCAGGAGTAACGGTTCATTTTTAGGCTTTTCTACTCCATGAGAAGACACACACGGCTTGTACTGCAAGTACCTGGAGAGCTCCATACAATTCCTTATACTTTTAGTACAAGAAATTGTTAAGGATTATCTTAGGCGGCGCCGGGTCCTTCACCCTATGATACCGACGAGGCGTTATAATCTGTTATGCCGACGATCATCTGTCAGATAAATGACAATTTTTGAAGGTAAACCAGACACGAACAGCAGCGCATACCGGCTCTCATATGTCAACGAGCAATTAAATGCAGTGTGGTCCAGACGCTCTCTAATTGATTTCGAATTCGGCCGACACTAAAATCACGGAATTAAACGCTTGACGGGAGCGCTTGCTACGCAGGCTAGCTGAAATCTGGAACAAATACGGGTCATTATCAGGTCATGTCCAAACATAAGTGGGCCGAGGGGAAAAATGGTGGGACGTAAAAGGGAAAGCGCAAGAATGTTGAAACTATCGCGAGGACGGAAATCCCGAAGAAACAACTAATTAGCACGCAAATGATGCACCAATTACCGTGGCCCCGTTACGGTAAATTCCAGCACGCGACTTGATGGCTCTGAAACTGCGACGTGAAGGGGCTGAAATGATGACGATTGAAGTGTCTCTCAAGCAAAATTATCACAGCGAAAACCAGAAAAGTGAAATCGACTGCGAGAGCAACATTGGCGTTTTAAAAATTAGACAGCGACTTGCAGCGTACTCGGGCAGAAGAAATTAACTGTATTCAGTTAGCAATTAAGTTAAGGTGACCGAACACAGTTTTCGCGCGCGCTTTTGCTGATGCAATTCAGCACGTGCACAAGGATTTCAACAAACAAACAAGCCGTCAATAGAGCGATCATTTTATTTACTCAACACTCGCACTATCTGTGTTATTTTTCTCTATAATTGAAAGCAGTGTATTGATGGCTTTAGTCTTTCATTACAAAGATACGTTAGAAAAGGTAACGATGCAAAGAACCCAGCAATTTCCAGCTTTTGTTTGTTACCGAAGGAACCCAGTTAAATGCAGCGCATGCGTAGTAAGTCGAAAAAATTGCGATTGAGTGAAAAATTGACTTTCGGAGATACGCCTATTTCTCGAGAACCACTCATTAGAATTTCACGAAATTTAGAGCGAAAATACTTTAGGAAATAAATAACTGGAGGATTCAAAAAAATTAAAATTTAACAAAGGAAATTCAAGATATGCCAGTGAACCTTCAACGAGGGATAATTAAAGATCTGTTTGTTAAATTATTATTAAAATAGCGCTAACATGTGAGTATCGTTACAAGCTTGTTGCATGCAAATTATAAAGAAAATCTAATGACTAGATTTTCTGCAAATAAACAAAACCGATTTTAAACGCCTGTTTATAATTAATCATGTTGCCATGGCAACGGCACATACTACAGTTAAATTATCAAAAAGTTGAAGTTTGTGTTGTTAACTTGCTTGCTGCCATTTTTGGCGACCAAAGGATCAAGGGTTTTAGAAGCAAAGGTAAATGAAACAGAGGTATCAAAAACTGTGTTCAGCCACCTTAAACTATCCATGTTCGCTGACCTGCATTCTCATGATATTGTGATGCCGGGCCCGCGTGCTGTAAATCTGCGATCAGGCGGTTTTTGTTTTTTGAAAGGGAGAAGGAAAAAGATAACTCCCCGCTTCTAAATACAGCTTTACTTCGAGAAAGCTGTACGGTGAAGCAAAGAAAGGTCGAGGGACTGAAAAGAGAACGGAAGATGTGCAAATGCTACGGACCTTGGGCGTCTGTAGGCCCGTCATACTAATTTTTAATACACTGATATATATATTTTTTTCTGGACAGGCCCAGTTCTACCTCTTGAGCCCCGCTGCAGTCAACAAACTTCGAGAAGCAGAAAAATAGGCACTCAGTTTTAGCATCAACCCAATTGTCAGTTAAAACATGGTCTTTCAAATCTGATATGTCATCTAGTGCTAAATATCTAGAATAAAGAGCTGTCAAAGAACCTAAAAGCAAGGATCAAAAATAAGACACAAACAGCAGTGATAAACATATTGAACTTGTTCATTTTGACTTGACGTTTAGTATGTACTCTACATACATTTTCAAAAGTAACCGTTGAAATTTAAAACAGCTATTTATATATAACAAAGATTTGCTTAATCTAGGTTCCAGTCCCCTCACCCGCTTTGTTATATATAAATAGCTGTTTTAAATTTCAACGGTTACTTTTGAAAATGTATGTAGAGTACATACGAAACGTCAAGTCAAAATGAACAAGTTCAATATGTTTATCTAGTTCAATATGTTTATGTTTATTAATTTATATATAACAAAGATTTGCTTAATCTAGGTTCCAGTCCCCTCACCCGCTTTGTTATATATAAATAGCTGTTTTAAATTTCAACGGTTACTTTTGAAAATGTATGTAGAGTACATACGAAACGTCAAGTCAAAATGAACAAGTTCAATATGTTTATCACTGCTGTTTGTGTCTTATTTTTGATCAAATTACGATGGCCCAAGAATAAAAGCAAGGAGCTTCGAATATAACAATGGCCGTTTTTATGCTGGGGACGTTAATGTCGTCTCGGACGTTAAAGCTGTCTCGAGACAGCTTTAACGTCAAGTATAAAAACGAAAAATAAGGAAGACGCCTTTAACGTCTGTCAACTTTAACGTCCTCTTTTAAGAGCGTCTAAACGACGCTCTTATTTGTTTACGCAACTTTGCCATTGAATCGGCTTACGCGCCGTCTACAAACCATTCGCAAAAATCTAACGAGCGAAAGAACGAGTAAATCAGATACTATACGAAGAAAGATGTATTAAAGAACAGAATTATTTCGAACTACTATATGTTAGTGCATTTAGTTCCCTAGTTAAGGTCTCCAAAATTGTTTTCCAGGTGTGAATTTTTGTTCAAAGTTTGAAGTTGTACTTCAAAAACAGTTTTTGTCGATCATTGCGAATCACTCGACTGAATTAGACTTTTCTACCGTAAATTGAGTAGCAGATAACGAGAAAATTCGTTAAGTGTACTCCACAGCAATTCTCTGAAGTACAGCAACGATTAGAGAGGGAAACTCGACTGAAATTGACTCAGTTTTTACTTAAAACTGTACAGAGAGACACACAGGATTACGCGCCATTACAGCGCCGAGCAACAAACAACCAAACAAACTCTCACAACGTCAAAAACTTCAATCGAATTTACTTACAGTAACTTTCCTTGCCATCTAAAGGTGAATAGAGGTAAACTTGCGTTAATTCATCGTCTTTTGAAGTGTAAAAAGGGCGAAAGATTGACGATAACCGTTAATTCATTCACGAAAATAGATCAACTGGATGGATTCCGCCCGCTGTAGCGGTCCGTATGAGAGAATTCCGCCCGCTCTTGGAACCAATCAGATTGCAGGATTTGTTGAATTCCGCCCGCTCACGAGCCGAAAAAAAGATAAATAAAAAAAATAACATTTAGAAAAGAAAAAAAAAAGGAAATATAAAGGGGCCTGTCCGGGAGTCGAACCCGGGGCCTCTCGCACCCGAAGCGAGAATCATACCACTAGACCAACAGGCCAAGATACAAATATATTATGAAAACAAGGTATTTAAACATTATGTTTATTGTTACTGACTGACTTTAGTCTGAAACGGTGTTCTTAGCATCCAGATAGCATCAAGTCGGTCAAGGAGACAAGGAGTCCTTTCACGAATCGTTAGATTTACTTATTCATCGGGAATTCATCCGCGATCGAACATATCCGGATGTTATGAAACGCCGTCCGGTGAGAAAAAAAAAACATCGCTAAAATAAGGGTATGCTCTCTGTATTTTCTCACGAACTGCAAAAGCAGTAGAATTCTACCTCGTTTCTTATTTTTCCTTCTCAAAACAAATGACAAACGATCGTGATCACATGGCAGACTGCTTGTGATGAAATTACCATAAACTACGGAAATGCAAATTTTAATCGGTGTTGTGTCACGCATGGCCAGTCACGTAACTATCGGACATTTCAAATGATCCGGCGGTCGCTCGGAGTACATTTCACCAGCGCTCGGTGGGTTTGTCAAGCATATACTAATGAAAATTTTATAATTCATCATCCGTTTTACCTTGTTGAGTCCTTTCCTTCTAAATTGTGGTCTTGAGATCAAAGCGAAAATTTACTAAAAGGGACAATCCGTACCGTCGTAAAGGCTTTGTGTCTGACTGACACGCATTTAGAGTTACAT
>JAHPZR010035206.1:0-15000 GCA_019787425.1 Platygyra sinensis
CGATTTTCAGTAGTGTCCGAAGAGGGAAAAATGTAAAAGAAAATTATAAAAACAATTACCCGCAATTTTTCCCACGTCGCGGTGGGCAGAAAAAAAAAATGTCTTTTTTTATACCCACCTACTAAGGCTCGTATACCCCAACACGGGCAGAAATTGTTTTCGGTCACCTAACTGCCACGTTTGTTTGAATGTTTGAAACGTGCAGTTCTCAATTTCTTTTTATTTGTTTTCCAAACTCCAATTAATATACAACATGGTTAAAACTCGTCTTTGTCATGGCATCCACGCAGTTCCATATTGTACTTCTGTTCAAGTTTGTAAAAGTGTACTAGTTTTAGGACCAATACTTTGAAATGTTACTGAAAATTCAGTAATCGATTGTTTTCTATCCGGTCAAAACCGATCAAAAATATTTCATTTCGTTTACAGATTGACCAGGGACACATCATATAACAGTTATCGTTCTGTTCAGTTTATCATTTTTAAGCGCCATAATGAATTCCTATTGTGCAGTGGACGGGTCATCGCCCATGGCAACCTAATGCTCTGGGCTGTGATTGGTGGAAAAATGTAATGCAGTCGAAGCTTAGTAGAAGAATGGAGTAAACGCATTACTGGTGGTGTAGATTTTTACGAAGATTTCTGTTCTTTTTTGCTTGTTTTTAACGTTATGGCCGACGAAAATGAGCTATCAAACGCATGCGAGTTTCTGAAAGGTATTTATCGGTCGTTTTTAATCCGCTGCCAGTATGGTTTACCACCAGAAATTGTGTGTTTATCGTAGATGACCCGTGTGTTTTTTTCCAGATCGACTGTACTTCGCCACTCTGCGAAACAAGCCTCGAAGCACCGTTTCTGTTCATTATTTCTGTGTAGATGATGAACTGGTCTATGAGAAGTAAGTGTGTTCTAATTTGGCTTCCGCTTTGCCGTCAGCTAGCCTTCTAATTACACAATCTGTAAACTTATCTCTCTGCAGTTTTTACGCTGACTTCGGGCCTTTGAACCTCGCTATGTTGTACCGCTACTGTTGTAAATTAAACAAGAAGCTTAAGGTAAGCTTCCCTGTTTTAAATCGTATACTTGAACATGTCGATAAAACTGTGTCGATGAAGTTATCGCATCCAATTGCTTGATACATGTCCTCAAATTCTGACTATGGTTTCTTGCTTCGAGCTTCCAATGCTCACCCGGTCGTAAAAATGGAATAAGTCACGTCTGTGGAATTAAAATTAGCATGCCTTTATGTGAATCAATGCTACGGCTAAGGGTCCTTAAAGCTTTCACGTCCCGTTTTCTAAGGATTTATGTTCATTCCGTTAAGTGATGTTGATAAACAAGGTATGAATTATCACATAAAACACGATCAAAACATAGATGGAAGGACTGTATCACTTTCCTGCTTTCAAGTCTCGGCGAATATTTGCTTATCACTAAACTTCGTTATTTGTATTTTAGTTCCTTTACTTTAGCACTTAAATATACCCTTTCTTTTCCTTGTTGCTTTGAAAGCTTAGACAAGATCGTTTCTAATTCTCTTCATGCACGGGTTGTCATTCCAACGTTGTGGTTTCATGTAAGCTTACATAATATAAAACGCAAGTTTCGTCAACAGTTAGCTCTGTGGTTTGGAAATTTGCCTCGTGTTTTACACAGATAAGTAAAACATATTATCGAATCACAAGTTACATCTCTTTTTTCCTTAGATATATTCTTGAAAACGTTGTTTCTTCCGTGAAGTAAATACGAATTCAATTAAGCTTGTACTTTAAATTAGGGCTTCCGCTAATATGAGTTGTTTCATTATGTTGAAGGTCTGCGATATTATAGAATTGCGATCTTCCATCTTTAGAATTCTTTCGTTCCCCTTGGGATAGCACAATTTCTATGTGATGCTTTTATAGGATTGCCTGGAGCTAATCTTTAATATACAAAGTTTTCATTTAATTTGAACATTTAATGAAATTAACATTAATCTAAAAGTGACTAAAAAATTGTCTTTTTTGTGATATTAATACGCCAACACTTGGCAAAAATAATTAAATTTTAGTTTTCTTTGGCGCAATATCGTGCAAGTTAATTTGTGTTCTTTTATGGGTTTCATTTGCTAGCTAGAACAAACTATTTGGATAGTGCAACACTATTAACCATGGTACATGTAAATTGGATATTCACAATTTACCACTCTGGTCATGGAATTTAACAAGTTGTCCCTTGGAATATGCAGAACTTTGTAATTCTGCCATACTTTGTAACACAGAGATATTCTCTTCAGTGTTATATTGAACTTAAACGCGAAGCACTGTGTCTACTGTGAAGCCACAAGGTAGAAGATGAATCTCCTTTTACCTATCAGGAAGTCTGAATATCACATCTACATGTAATAATTAAACATTTGACTACTATTCACATGTAATTCTCCTTCTCTCTGGGGATTTCAGTTGGTGTGATGTAAAGATACAGTTTAATTCAAGGGAAATATTCAATTTATTAAACATGCACTGGAATTCTGATTTCTAGAACCCGCTATTTTTCCAGACTTTGTGATAACTTGAACCAATGTTTGTTTCTATCCCTCAGTCAAACATTGTAGTTTTCCCCTAGATTTCCCGAACTGCAATTTTGATTTCTATGGAGGTTTAAAAAATCGGGATCTACCCTGTTCCATTGTATGATTTAGTAGTCACATATACAGTAAGTCCATATTTATTTCATATAGTGCTTGTTTTATGTGCAATAGTGTTTATTTAGCTTTTAAGACCGTTTCTCGACCAGAATTCCAACCACAGCTTTGTACAGTTGGGGATAAGGATTCAACTGTGTTCTTGTATAATAATGTATTTGCACACATACAAGTTATATTTGCACTATGGAGTACTACTGGTACTTTATGAGTAAACATGTGACTCTAATTAAACTACAGTTATTGTATTTGTACTCAATACAGTACATACCCTGGGTTCCAGAGGATACTTTTTTCTGATTGATATTTTGCGGCGAAGCCGCGTTAACGAGGCGCAAAAGCGCCAAGGAGAAAAAAATAACATCTGGTCACAGGAGCACGCAACCTCATTTCCATGCGAGAAATCAGTTCAGAAATTGAACTGGGTCACCGATTGGATACTCACATGTCCGCAGGAAATTAACAATATAACAATGGCCCTGATTGGCTACATCGAACAATGGACATGGGAGTATCCAATCGGTGACCCAGTTCAATTTCTGAACTGATTTCTCGCATGGAAATGAGGTTGCGTGCTCCTGTGACCAGAGGTTATTTTTTTCTCCTCGGCGCTTTGCGCCTCATTAACGTGGCTTCCACCGCGAAATATCGATCAGAAAAAAATATCCTCTGGAACCCAGGGTAGACAGTACAGCTCAGATGTAAGCAAACTGTACATGTGCATATTTACACGCGCATGTTTTTGCGTTTGTTCATGTGTCAATATGTGCCACATATGCAAGTATATATGCATATACTTGTGCCATAGGCTGAGCTGCTATCTGAGCTGCTTTGTGCTATGTTGTTGACAACCAAATACCAAACCAGACTTAGGACCATCTGTGCCAAGACCAAGATGCCATTTAAACCCTGAAATCGTTTGGCATCACAGTCAAATATGGGACGTTATGAACCCACAGGCCTGAAAAGGATTAGTGTATGTTCTCCTATCATCTTAGAAGGCAATAAAGGAGAATCAGTGTATGTCAGTAATATTATCAATTCATACAGTTTAAAATGTTTTGATGGAAACAGTTGTCAGGAAAGCATCTTTATTGGTTTATATTTGCAGTCCTTTTCACTAGCAAAGAAGAAGATTGTTCATTACACTTCATTTGACAGTAGGAAAAGAGCAAATGCAGCATACTTAATTGCGAGCGTATTCTGTAAGTACATGTAATCATTGGGAAGTGTGATGCTGCATTTTACATTTATTCCTAACTAATGATTGCTGGGTTTGTTATAAATTCTTATCCCTTACAATAACTGTAGTTGGATTGTTCCTGTTCATGGCTGGTATTTAACATTTATTCAATGAGGTTTTTGTGCATCTAGAAATAAACAAGATTGATTGATTGTAAGGGGTAGCAGCCTGATATGAAATTTTACTTGTTATGGACGACTAGATGGGACTCTTTTTGAGCCCCGCCATATTAGGGTTTAAATCAGGATATGGTTATTTACTACAGTAGGTAATTAAAAGGTAAACAGGATCCACAATTCAGTTCAAGAACCTGTAGAGCCACATAAATGTTATATTATCTACCATCAATGCAGAAGGCCTGGGGTTGAACCTTGGAGTTTTTTGAGTGGCTGAAAAAACTAAGCACATTAAAAAAGTCTTTTATTCATTAACCAAGTATGCATTTGCTAACTTTCCCATCCCCTAATTTTTTTTTTCAGTCTTAATTTACTTTCCCTGGTGGACTATTCAAAGTGTTAAAAATTATGAATATATTCTTGCTTTATTTTTCTCAGGTGATATACTTAAAGAGAAACACCAGAGGAGTCTTATAGACCACTGATAAATGGTTGTAATCCACCATTTCTGCCTTTTAGGTATGCTGTCTTGAAGCTGTGACTATGTATGTATAATTAGTATATACACACTCAGTGATCTTGGTGTTTTAAGCAATCTGATTGGTTCGCTATCTCTGGCTAATGAACATTATTCACCTCCTAGCGAGTGAATAATGCGTAAGCCAAACAAAAAATAAAGCATACTTTTGAATAAAGCATACTTTTGATTCACACTGATTTGAACGGTGTTTAAGGACCGTTATTCTAGAACTGTCACGAGTTTTTTTCGCAAGATTAACTATAGATTTTCCATGTTCAAAGATTCTGTAAATAGTTTCGCGAATTCGCCGCATGCTTTGTACAGCTTGCACGTTTTCCACGCATGAATTGAGAGGTCACATTAAATCCATTTTTAATGGTTTCCTTCTTGAAAATGTTGTTTGAGATCACTTCTTGTGTATATACTAAAACAATTATTCTTCTCAATCTCGGTGAATTTTGGCAGAATATTTACCTCGATTTCAAAGAATAATTGTTAATTATTGACTGAGAGGGCAGGCTAGCTGGAAAAATATTTGGCTGCCAGATTAGGACATACATGTATGGACCAAGCAAAACAAAGTCCATGGATACTAGTCAAGAGCCAAAAATTAAATATTTTCCGGTCCAGCCGAACTTCTCTCAGTTTGCAGGGCTTGAATTTCAAGAAAATACCTTGAGGCCAGCTGGTTCCTAAGATTTAGATTTAGTCATCAGCAAAAGTATTTCAGTGAAAAGTGTGAAAAGTTACAAATTTTGGCAACACCTATGGTTGTAGCTAAGAAAATAGTCTCCCAGTTCTCCAATATCACGCTCAGAACTGACCTACATGTACAGCTGTACTAACATTTGGAGTAAAAGCGCCGCAGTATTCAAAAGCCGGTGAAATGCGCCGGTTACTGACTTATTATGTACAACTCTGCGATATGATCAGATATCAAATGATTGTACATGCAGAACCTAAGAACCTATCAGTGTCCTTTACTGAATGAACTCTTCACTGACCTCTTCTCAGGCAGCCATTTTTTTGCTGGCAGCCATCACTTAGCTACAACCCTAAACCCTAGAGGTCACAATGTTTAGCAGGCTCTATCAATGAGTATTTTATCATTTATTGACATTTTTTTGTACAACGAGGATACATGCGGTCCATGGCATTTATATTAGAGCTGTACCCATTTACTTAGCCTGCGTGGCAGGCCGTAGAA
Source organism: Platygyra sinensis (assembly GCA_019787425.1). NCBI lineage: Eukaryota > Metazoa > Cnidaria > Anthozoa > Scleractinia > Merulinidae > Platygyra > Platygyra sinensis. The sequence goes on from JAHPZR010035206.1 coordinate 5,770, forward strand.
AGGGAGTGCGGAAAGTCAAAATGAGCGCGGGATCGGAGGGAGAAGGAAACGGCCTGCAAGGACGCTATTGTTTTCTTTGTTTTTTACGTCCACCAGACGAACGTAAAAATCCTGATTGAGTTTTTATAAGGAAGTCTGATTGGTCAATGACCATTTATTGCTGAAAGTACTTGTACATGACTGTATATACAGCTGAAATTTCTACTGTACTAGCTCTACTGCACTGTACAATCTTAAGCTCCATACATACAAAGCATAAATTAATAAAAAATAGAAAGTTTCCAACCTCATAATGTTCATACTCTTCAACGTCAAAAGTATCAAAGTTAAAAAATCCATTTTGCAAAGCCTAAATTAAAAAAAAATTGACATGAATCACAAGATAGTTACACTGTTCCACTAAAATACATGTATATATGTAACACTCTAATTTGCATGTGTTTGTTGAGAGATTTATCGTTAAATACCACTAAACATATTAAATTTCTTGGGGAACTAATTTACAACCTACTTTCAAATTATTGGGATGGATTATTAAGGCTGGTTTTCACTAGCACAGGAGTCGGAGTCAGAGTCATAGTCGGAGTCATAGAGACGAGCTTATGACCTAGTGAAAATCGAAAATCGGAGTTGTAAGTGGAGTCATAAACTCAACAGAGTCAGAGTCGGAAGAATCAGAATGTTTCCATTTCTTCCGATTCCATTTACAACTCCATTGGCATGTGATCCAGTGAAAACTAAGTTGTCGGAGTGGCAAGCAGAAGCGGAAGAACCAACCAATCGCAAAGCCGGAATTGAATATTGTCATTGGTTTATTCTTCCACTTCTGCTTACAAATATGGCAATGTAGTTTTCACTTGATCATAAGGAATGGAGTCATGGGCAGAATCAGTGTTCTGCTTCCGACTCAACTCCGTCGCTAGTTAAAACCAGCCTTTAGAGAGAAGTTTTACATGTAATACAATTAAGCCATAAACAAAGAACGATCACAAAACATATTTCTAAGTTGCTACATTGAGTACGATCTCAACACAATTTGAGTTTAAATTGTTACATTACACGTAACATGTATGTACCTTGTAAAGACCATTTAGCACATCCATTAAAGAGAGATGTATGAACAAGTTCCAAAGGAAGCATCTCTGAAAATAATAACCTGATTGTTATCAAAAATTTCATCACTGACACGAATGTTAATTAACTACCCAGGAGAAAAATGTACTTTACAGCCCACTGGTAAACTCCATTAGCCCTGTGATATAAAACTAAACTATCTACATGTACATGAACCAAGTAAATGGTAGCCTGCGTGGCAGGCGTCCGAAGGGGAGGGAAAGGGGAAAGACAAGCGCACGAAGCGCGAGAACAGACGCGTGAGGATCGCGGTAGGGGACGCCTGCAAGGACGCTTTTGTTTTCTTCATTCCGCCCTCTAATTAACTATGCAAAACCCACTCAACTGTGGAATGTCTGGCTGTCAAAATCATCCAATCAGAATCACACCACTTCTTTCGTGACAAAATCTGAAGGCGCCAATGGGTTCTCCTATTTCTTGTTTTTGTTGTTTTGCACGAAAATGAATTTTAAAATTTGAAGACCTTAGCTTCGGACGTTGGGAAAAGCGAGAAAGACGCCAGGCCAAAAAGAAAGCAATTGTAACAATGTTTGTAGAGTTTGCCAGATAAATCTAAAAGTAACATATGGCAAATGTGTGGCTAAAGCTCGTGGAAATATATTCAAACCGTCGGTGGGAAAAGAAATATTCGGAGTTGTCTTAAGCGAATGTCTGAAGAGCTTTGGGATAACAGTGATTGCTTCTTACATCGATTCGCAGTCGGCCTGCAGTGCCTGTTCATGTTTCAACTGTATGCGACTCACAAGCCACTAAACTGCTACTCAGTAGTGTTCTTCTTCAATGATTGTAGAAATCGCTTATCTGTGACACTTTCCGCCGATGCACAGACAACGTGAAATTTGCCCCTTCGATGTCTTCCAAACAAACTAGCTTCTGAGCTTAATATCAGGCAGTAAATTTCATGGCCTCGACTTCAATAATCGGGTCGCTAACAATTCTGAAAAGTAACATCGGCTAATCTATGATGAATTAGTTCGAAACGATCTCTAGATTTATCCCCTGGTTGAATATAAATGTAAGAAGACCTTAATGGTTTCGAATGACAGGTCGCTGACCAATCAGAAGGATGAAGTTAGGTAATTCATTAAATCTGACCAATCAGGATTTTTACGTTCGTCTGGTGGACGTAAAAAACAAAGAAAACAATAGCGTCCTTGCAGGCCGTTCCTTCTCCCTCCGATCCCGCGCTCATTTTGACTTTCCGCACTCCCTTTCTACGGCCTGCCACGCAGGCTAAGTAAATGGGTACAGCTCTAATATAAATGCCATGGACGCATGTATCCTCGTTGTACAAAAAAATGTCAATAAATGATAAAATACTCATTGATAGAGCCTGCTAAACATTGTGACCTCTAGGGTTTAGGGTTGTAGCTAAGTGATGGCTGCCAGCAAAAAAATGGCTGCCTGAGAAGAGGTCAGTGAAGAGTTCATTCAGTAAAGGACACTGATAGGTTCTTAGGTTCGCATGTACAATCATTTGATATCTGATCATATCGCAGAGTTGTCATAATAAGTCAGTAACCGGCGCATTTCACCGGCTTTGAATACTGCGGCGTTTACTCCAAATGTTAGTACAGCTGTACATGTAGGTCAGTTCTGAGCGTGATATTGGAGAACTGGGAGACTATTTTCTTAGCTACAACCATAGGTGTTGCCAAAATTTGTAACTTTTCACACTTTTCACTGAAATACTTTTGCTGATGACTAAATCTAAATTTAGGAACCAGCTGGCCTCAAGGTATTTTCTTGAAATTCAAGCCCTGCAAACTGGAGAGAAGTTCGGCTGGACCGGAAAATATTAATTTTTGGCTCTTGACTAGTATCCATGGACTTTGTTTTGCTTGGTCCATACATGTATGTCCTAATCTGCAGCCAAATATTTTTCCAGCTAGCCTGCCCTCTCAGTCAATAATTAACAATTATTCTTTGAAATCGAGGTAAATATTCTGCCAAAATTCACCGAGATTGAGAAGAATAATTGTTTTAGTATATACACAAGAAGTGATCTCAACAACATTTTCAGAAGGAAACCATTAAAAATGGATTTAATTTGACCTCTCAATTCATGCGTGGAAAACGTGCAAGCTGTACAAAGCATGCGCGAATTCGCGAAAACTATTTACAGAATCTTTGAACATGGAAAATCTATAGTTAATCTTCGAAAAAAACTCGTGACAGTCTAGAATAACGGTCCTTAAACACCGTTCAAATCAGTGTGAATCAAAAGTATGCTTTATTCAAAAGTATGCTTTATTTTGTTTGGCTTACGCATTATTCACTCGCTAGGAGGTGAATAATGTTCATTAGCCAGAGATAGCGAACCAATCAGATTGCTTAAAAACCAAGATCACTGAGTGTGTATATACTAATTATACATACATAGTCACAGCTTCAAGACAGCATACCTAAAAGGCAGAAATGGTGGATTACAACCATTTATCAGTGGTCTATAAGACTCCTCTGGTGTTCTCTTTAAGTATATCACCTGAGAAAAATAAAGCAAGAATATATTCATAATTTTTAACACTTTGAATAGTCACCAGGGAAAGTAATTAAGACTGAAAAAAAAATTAGGGGATGGGAAAAGTTAGCAAATGCATACTTGGTTAATGAATAAAAGACTTTTTTAATGTGCTTAGTTTTTCAGCCACTCAAAAAACTCCAAGGTTCAACCCCAGGCCTTCTGCATTGATGGTAGATAATATAACATTTATGTGGCTCTACAGGTTCTTGAACTGAATTGTGGATCCTGTTTACCTTTTAATTACCTACTGTAGTAAATAACCATATCCTGATTTAAACCCCTAATATGGCGGGGCTCAAAAAGAGTCCCATCTAGTCGTCCATAACAAGTAAAATTTCATATCAGGCTGCTACCACTTACAATCAATCAATCTTGTTTATTCTAGATGCACAAAAACCTCATTGAATAAATGTTAAATACCAGCCATGAACAGGAACAATCCAACTACAGTTATTGTAAGGGATAAGAATTTATAACAAACCCAGCAATCATTAGTTAGGAATAAATGTAAATGCAGCATCACACTTCCAATGATTACATGTACTTACAGAATACGCTGCAATTAAGTATGCTGCATTTGCTCTTTTCCTACTGTCAAATGAAGTGTAATGAACAATCTTCTTCTTTGCTAGTGAAAAAGGACTGCAAATATAAACCAATAAAGATGCTTTCCTGACAACTGTTTCCATCAAAACATTTTAAACTGTATGAATTGATAATATTACTGACATACACTGATTCTCCTTTATTGCCTTCTAAGATGATAGGAGAACATACACTAATCCTTTCAGGCCTGTGGGTTCAATAACGTCCCATATTTGACTGTGATGCCAAACGATTTCAGGGTTTAAAATGGCATCTTGGTCTGGCACAGATGGTCTAAGTCTGGTTTGGTATTTGGTTGTCAACAACATAGCAACAAAGCAGCTCAGATAGCAGCTCAGCCTATGGCACAAGTATATGCATATATACTTGCATATGTGCACATATTGACACATGAACAAACGCAAAAACATGCGCGTGTAATATGCACATGTACAGTTTGCTTACATCTGAGCTGTACTGTCTACCCTGGGTTCCAGAGGATATTTTTTTCTGATCGATATTTCGCGGTGAAGCCACGTTAATGAGGCGCAAAGCGCCGAGGAGAAAAAAATAACCTTGGTCACAGGAGCACGCAACCTCCATTTCCATGCGAGAAATCAGTTCAGAAAATTGAACTGGGTCACCGATTGGATACTCCCATGTCCATTGTTCGATGTAGCCAAATCAGGGCCATTGTTATATTGTTAATTTCCTGCGGACATGTGAGTATCCAATCGGTGACCCAGTTCAATTTCTGAACTGATTTCTCGCATGGAAATGAGGTTGCGTGCTCCTGTGACCAGATGTTATTTTTTCTCCTTGGCGCTTTTGCGCCTCGTTAACGCGGCTTCGCCGCAAAATATCAATCAGAAAAAAGTATCCTCTGGAACCCAGGGTATGTACTGTATTGAGTACAAATACAATAACTGTAGTTTAATTAGAGTCACATGTTTACTCATAAAGTACCAGTAGTACTCCATAGTGCAAATATAACTTGTATGTGTGCAAATACATTATTATACAAGAACACAGTTGAATCCTTATCCCCAACTGTACAAAGCTGTGGTTGGAATTCTGGTCGAGAAACGGTCTTAAAAGCTAAATAAACACTATTGCACATAAAACAAGCACTATATGAAATAAATATGGACTTACTGTATATGTGACTACTAAATCATACAATGGAACAGGGTAGATCCCGATTTTTTAAACCTCCATAGAAATCAAAATTGCAGTTCGGGAAATCTAGGGAAAACTACAATGTTTGACTGAGGGATAGAAACAAACATTGGTTCAAGTTATCACAAAGTCTGGAAAAATAGCGGGTTCTAGAAATCAGAATTCCAGTGCATGTTTAATAAATTGAATATTTCCCTTGAATTAAACTGTATCTTTACATCACACCAACTGAAATCCCCAGAGAGAAGGAGAATTACATGTGAATAGTAGTCAAATGTTTAATTATTACATGTAGATGTGATATTCAGACTTCCTGATAGGTAAAAGGAGATTCATCTTCTACCTTGTGGCTTCACAGTAGACACAGTGCTTCGCGTTTAAGTTCAATATAACACTGAAGAGAATATCTCTGTGTTACAAAGTATGGCAGAATTACAAAGTTCTGCATATTCCAAGGGACAACTTGTTAAATTCCATGACCAGAGTGGTAAATTGTGAATATCCAATTTACATGTACCATGGTTAATAGTGTTGCACTATCCAAATAGTTTGTTCTAGCTAGCAAATGAAACCCATAAAAGAACACAAATTAACTTGCACGATATTGCGCCAAAGAAAACTAAAATTTAATTATTTTTGCCAAGTGTTGGCGTATTAATATCACAAAAAAGACAATTTTTTAGTCACTTTTAGATTAATGTTAATTTCATTAAATGTTCAAATTAAATGAAAACTTTGTATATTAAAGATTAGCTCCAGGCAATCCTATAAAAGCATCACATAGAAATTGTGCTATCCCAAGGGGAACGAAAGAATTCTAAAGATGGAAGATCGCAATTCTATAATATCGCAGACCTTCAACATAATGAAACAACTCATATTAGCGGAAGCCCTAATTTAAAGTACAAGCTTAATTGAATTCGTATTTACTTCACGGAAGAAACAACGTTTTCAAGAATATATCTAAGGAAAAAAGAGATGTAACTTGTGATTCGATAATATGTTTTACTTATCTGTGTAAAACACGAGGCAAATTTCCAAACCACAGAGCTAACTGTTGACGAAACTTGCGTTTTATATTATGTAAGCTTACATGAAACCACAACGTTGGAATGACAACCCGTGCATGAAGAGAATTAGAAACGATCTTGTCTAAGCTTTCAAAGCAACAAGGAAAAGAAAGGGTATATTTAAGTGCTAAAGTAAAGGAACTAAAATACAAATAACGAAGTTTAGTGATAAGCAAATATTCGCCGAGACTTGAAAGCAGGAAAGTGATACAGTCCTTCCATCTATGTTTTGATCGTGTTTTATGTGATAATTCATACCTTGTTTATCAACATCACTTAACGGAATGAACATAAATCCTTAGAAAACGGGACGTGAAAGCTTTAAGGACCCTTAGCCGTAGCATTGATTCACATAAAGGCATGCTAATTTTAATTCCACAGACGTGACTTATTCCATTTTTACGACCGGGTGAGCATTGGAAGCTCGAAGCAAGAAACCATAGTCAGAATTTGAGGACATGTATCAAGCAATTGGATGCGATAACTTCATCGACACAGTTTTATCGACATGTTCAAGTATACGATTTAAAACAGGGAAGCTTACCTTAAGCTTCTTGTTTAATTTACAACAGTAGCGGTACAACATAGCGAGGTTCAAAGGCCCGAAGTCAGCGTAAAAACTGCAGAGAGATAAGTTTACAGATTGTGTAATTAGAAGGCTAGCTGACGGCAAAGCGGAAGCCAAATTAGAACACACTTACTTCTCATAGACCAGTTCATCATCTACACAGAAATAATGAACAGAAACGGTGCTTCGAGGCTTGTTTCGCAGAGTGGCGAAGTACAGTCGATCTGGAAAAAAACACACGGGTCATCTACGATAAACACACAATTTCTGGTGGTAAACCATACTGGCAGCGGATTAAAAACGACCGATAAATACCTTTCAGAAACTCGCATGCGTTTGATAGCTCATTTTCGTCGGCCATAACGTTAAAAACAAGCAAAAAAGAACAGAAATCTTCGTAAAAATCTACACCACCAGTAATGCGTTTACTCCATTCTTCTACTAAGCTTCGACTGCATTACATTTTTCCACCAATCACAGCCCAGAGCATTAGGTTGCCATGGGCGATGACCCGTCCACTGCACAATAGGAATTCATTATGGCGCTTAAAAATGATAAACTGAACAGAACGATAACTGTTATATGATGTGTCCCTGGTCAATCTGTAAACGAAATGAAATATTTTTGATCGGTTTTGACCGGATAGAAAACAATCGATTACTGAATTTTCAGTAACATTTCAAAGTATTGGTCCTAAAACTAGTACACTTTTACAAACTTGAACAGAAGTACAATATGGAACTGCGTGGATGCCATGACAAAGACGAGTTTTAACCATGTTGTATATTAATTGGAGTTTGGAAAACAAATAAAAAGAAATTGAGAACTGCACGTTTCAAACATTCAAACAAACGTGGCAGTTAGGTGACCGAAAACAATTTCTGCCCGTGTTGGGGTATACGAGCCTTAGTAGGTGGGTATAAAAAAAGACATTTTTTTTTTCTGCCCACCGCGACGTGGGAAAAATTGCGGGTAATTGTTTTTATAATTTTCTTTTACATTTTTCCCTCTTCGGACACTACTGAAAATCGATTTTCCTGAGCAATTATTAACTTAGTTTTCGACGTTATTTTGGCGACAATTCAAGTACCCTTCGTCCCAGGTCGATACAAAATGTTCGATTTGTCAGATTATTGCGGTTATTTTGTATTAACTTCCTGTTGTAAATCACCTGCTATTTGCGGTCGTTAGTAGAATGAGTTCTGACATACTTAGTTGCTATTTATGGAAGAACAGCCTGCATCAAGCTGTGTAACTTTTAAATATAACTTCAGAGACTTCACCTAATGCCCACTCTCCACCCCCACCCCTTTCCAGCGAAGATACTATGTTATTATCATTGGAAAAAATTGATGATATTGAAAGAGTCTTTCGCTAATGACTGCTGACTTCACCTAACAAGGGACGCTGAAAAGCGAACATGCTCAGCGGCATGTCCCAAGCGCAAGATCGCCAAAGAAGGGAGTACCATGTATAAAAATTCAGTTACAAGTAACACCTGCACGCCCCTGCTTTTCTCCTGCGACCGCCCGGGGCCGCAGCGGGAAGTAATCCGCCAGCCCCTTTCCAACCTTGTTCCCAGGGTCTCTCAACTCACCTTCCCCGGATGAGAGACCTTGGGAACGAGGTTGGCTTCTTGTCTGTAACTTCATGAGGTTTTTGCTAGAATATAGTGAGACACTTCGTGACACATAAGCAGGTACAAGCAGATAAACGACACCCTATTTAGGTAGAGAATAACTGCTGGGTCAGGCACTGATCTCTAGTGATTAGGTCTAAGCGCCGACTCGAAATTCTTATAAATATTCTTGTTTCGGGGGTGGAAGCGGAATAATGAATAATGAATAACGGCTTAAAAAACGAAATGAATAAGGAATATTTAGGGTTTGGACGTTCAGAATAAAGAATTATTTGGTTTCCGTAAAAGAATAATGAATGATATACCGTGTCCGACATAACAACAAATCACGTACCGGCAGAGTACGCTCAAGGTCACTCTCCCGGCTCTTTTGCTGGCTGTGTTCACCGATGACAGTGATGAGTCTTCAATCGGAAAGCACTTTGCGGCACGGTCTTGCCCATGACTGGTTCCTTGGTATTCACCACTGTTTTAAATGTTGTCATTGTCAGGTTCTTTGACCTTTGATAGGTGGCTACGCCATGTGTTGTGT
>JAHPZR010035207.1:2500-16442 GCA_019787425.1 Platygyra sinensis
ATCTGACAAATCGAACATTTTGTATCGACCTGGGACGAAGGGTACTTGAATTGTCGCCAAAATAACGTCGAAAACTAAGTTAATAATTGCTCAGGAAAATCGATTTTCAGTAGTGTCCGAAGAGGGAAAAATGTAAAAGAAAATTATAAAAACAATTACCCGCAATTTTTCCCACGTCGCGGTGGGCAGAAAAAAAAAATGTCTTTTTTTATACCCACCTACTAAGGCTCGTATACCCCAACACGGGCAGAAATTGTTTTCGGTCACCTAACTGCCACGTTTGTTTGAATGTTTGAAACGTGCAGTTCTCAATTTCTTTTTATTTGTTTTCCAAACTCCAATTAATATACAACATGGTTAAAACTCGTCTTTGTCATGGCATCCACGCAGTTCCATATTGTACTTCTGTTCAAGTTTGTAAAAGTGTACTAGTTTTAGGACCAATACTTTGAAATGTTACTGAAAATTCAGTAATCGATTGTTTTCTATCCGGTCAAAACCGATCAAAAATATTTCATTTCGTTTACAGATTGACCAGGGACACATCATATAACAGTTATCGTTCTGTTCAGTTTATCATTTTTAAGCGCCATAATGAATTCCTATTGTGCAGTGGACGGGTCATCGCCCATGGCAACCTAATGCTCTGGGCTGTGATTGGTGGAAAAATGTAATGCAGTCGAAGCTTAGTAGAAGAATGGAGTAAACGCATTACTGGTGGTGTAGATTTTTACGAAGATTTCTGTTCTTTTTTGCTTGTTTTTAACGTTATGGCCGACGAAAATGAGCTATCAAACGCATGCGAGTTTCTGAAAGGTATTTATCGGTCGTTTTTAATCCGCTGCCAGTATGGTTTACCACCAGAAATTGTGTGTTTATCGTAGATGACCCGTGTGTTTTTTTCCAGATCGACTGTACTTCGCCACTCTGCGAAACAAGCCTCGAAGCACCGTTTCTGTTCATTATTTCTGTGTAGATGATGAACTGGTCTATGAGAAGTAAGTGTGTTCTAATTTGGCTTCCGCTTTGCCGTCAGCTAGCCTTCTAATTACACAATCTGTAAACTTATCTCTCTGCAGTTTTTACGCTGACTTCGGGCCTTTGAACCTCGCTATGTTGTACCGCTACTGTTGTAAATTAAACAAGAAGCTTAAGGTAAGCTTCCCTGTTTTAAATCGTATACTTGAACATGTCGATAAAACTGTGTCGATGAAGTTATCGCATCCAATTGCTTGATACATGTCCTCAAATTCTGACTATGGTTTCTTGCTTCGAGCTTCCAATGCTCACCCGGTCGTAAAAATGGAATAAGTCACGTCTGTGGAATTAAAATTAGCATGCCTTTATGTGAATCAATGCTACGGCTAAGGGTCCTTAAAGCTTTCACGTCCCGTTTTCTAAGGATTTATGTTCATTCCGTTAAGTGATGTTGATAAACAAGGTATGAATTATCACATAAAACACGATCAAAACATAGATGGAAGGACTGTATCACTTTCCTGCTTTCAAGTCTCGGCGAATATTTGCTTATCACTAAACTTCGTTATTTGTATTTTAGTTCCTTTACTTTAGCACTTAAATATACCCTTTCTTTTCCTTGTTGCTTTGAAAGCTTAGACAAGATCGTTTCTAATTCTCTTCATGCACGGGTTGTCATTCCAACGTTGTGGTTTCATGTAAGCTTACATAATATAAAACGCAAGTTTCGTCAACAGTTAGCTCTGTGGTTTGGAAATTTGCCTCGTGTTTTACACAGATAAGTAAAACATATTATCGAATCACAAGTTACATCTCTTTTTTCCTTAGATATATTCTTGAAAACGTTGTTTCTTCCGTGAAGTAAATACGAATTCAATTAAGCTTGTACTTTAAATTAGGGCTTCCGCTAATATGAGTTGTTTCATTATGTTGAAGGTCTGCGATATTATAGAATTGCGATCTTCCATCTTTAGAATTCTTTCGTTCCCCTTGGGATAGCACAATTTCTATGTGATGCTTTTATAGGATTGCCTGGAGCTAATCTTTAATATACAAAGTTTTCATTTAATTTGAACATTTAATGAAATTAACATTAATCTAAAAGTGACTAAAAAATTGTCTTTTTTGTGATATTAATACGCCAACACTTGGCAAAAATAATTAAATTTTAGTTTTCTTTGGCGCAATATCGTGCAAGTTAATTTGTGTTCTTTTATGGGTTTCATTTGCTAGCTAGAACAAACTATTTGGATAGTGCAACACTATTAACCATGGTACATGTAAATTGGATATTCACAATTTACCACTCTGGTCATGGAATTTAACAAGTTGTCCCTTGGAATATGCAGAACTTTGTAATTCTGCCATACTTTGTAACACAGAGATATTCTCTTCAGTGTTATATTGAACTTAAACGCGAAGCACTGTGTCTACTGTGAAGCCACAAGGTAGAAGATGAATCTCCTTTTACCTATCAGGAAGTCTGAATATCACATCTACATGTAATAATTAAACATTTGACTACTATTCACATGTAATTCTCCTTCTCTCTGGGGATTTCAGTTGGTGTGATGTAAAGATACAGTTTAATTCAAGGGAAATATTCAATTTATTAAACATGCACTGGAATTCTGATTTCTAGAACCCGCTATTTTTCCAGACTTTGTGATAACTTGAACCAATGTTTGTTTCTATCCCTCAGTCAAACATTGTAGTTTTCCCCTAGATTTCCCGAACTGCAATTTTGATTTCTATGGAGGTTTAAAAAATCGGGATCTACCCTGTTCCATTGTATGATTTAGTAGTCACATATACAGTAAGTCCATATTTATTTCATATAGTGCTTGTTTTATGTGCAATAGTGTTTATTTAGCTTTTAAGACCGTTTCTCGACCAGAATTCCAACCACAGCTTTGTACAGTTGGGGATAAGGATTCAACTGTGTTCTTGTATAATAATGTATTTGCACACATACAAGTTATATTTGCACTATGGAGTACTACTGGTACTTTATGAGTAAACATGTGACTCTAATTAAACTACAGTTATTGTATTTGTACTCAATACAGTACATACCCTGGGTTCCAGAGGATACTTTTTTCTGATTGATATTTTGCGGCGAAGCCGCGTTAACGAGGCGCAAAAGCGCCAAGGAGAAAAAATAACATCTGGTCACAGGAGCACGCAACCTCATTTCCATGCGAGAAATCAGTTCAGAAATTGAACTGGGTCACCGATTGGATACTCACATGTCCGCAGGAAATTAACAATATAACAATGGCCCTGATTGGCTACATCGAACAATGGACATGGGAGTATCCAATCGGTGACCCAGTTCAATTTCTGAACTGATTTCTCGCATGGAAATGAGGTTGCGTGCTCCTGTGACCAGAGGTTATTTTTTTCTCCTCGGCGCTTTGCGCCTCATTAACGTGGCTTCACCGCGAAATATCGATCAGAAAAAAATATCCTCTGGAACCCAGGGTAGACAGTACAGCTCAGATGTAAGCAAACTGTACATGTGCATATTACACGCGCATGTTTTTGCGTTTGTTCATGTGTCAATATGTGCACATATGCAAGTATATATGCATATACTTGTGCCATAGGCTGAGCTGCTATCTGAGCTGCTTTGTGCTATGTTGTTGACAACCAAATACCAAACCAGACTTAGACCATCTGTGCCAGACCAAGATGCCATTTTAAACCCTGAAATCGTTTGGCATCACAGTCAAATATGGGACGTTATTGAACCCACAGGCCTGAAAGGATTAGTGTATGTTCTCCTATCATCTTAGAAGGCAATAAAGGAGAATCAGTGTATGTCAGTAATATTATCAATTCATACAGTTTAAAATGTTTTGATGGAAACAGTTGTCAGGAAAGCATCTTTATTGGTTTATATTTGCAGTCCTTTTCACTAGCAAAGAAGAAGATTGTTCATTACACTTCATTTGACAGTAGGAAAAGAGCAAATGCAGCATACTTAATTGCAGCGTATTCTGTAAGTACATGTATCATTGGAAGTGTGATGCTGCATTTACATTTATTCCTAACTAATGATTGCTGGGTTTGTTATAAATTCTTATCCCTTACAATAACTGTAGTTGGATTGTTCCTGTTCATGGCTGGTATTTAACATTTATTCAATGAGGTTTTTGTGCATCTAGAATAAACAAGATTGATTGATTGTAAGTGGTAGCAGCCTGATATGAAATTTTACTTGTTATGGACGACTAGATGGGACTCTTTTTGAGCCCCGCCATATTAGGGGTTTAAATCAGGATATGGTTATTTACTACAGTAGGTAATTAAAAGGTAAACAGGATCCACAATTCAGTTCAAGAACCTGTAGAGCCACATAAATGTTATATTATCTACCATCAATGCAGAAGGCCTGGGGTTGAACCTTGGAGTTTTTTGAGTGGCTGAAAAACTAAGCACATTAAAAAAGTCTTTTATTCATTAACCAAGTATGCATTTGCTAACTTTTCCCATCCCCTAATTTTTTTTTCAGTCTTAATTTACTTTCCCTGGTGACTATTCAAAGTGTTAAAAATTATGAATATATTCTTGCTTTATTTTTCTCAGGTGATATACTTAAAGAGAACACCAGAGGAGTCTTATAGACCACTGATAAATGGTTGTAATCCACCATTTCTGCCTTTTAGGTATGCTGTCTTGAAGCTGTGACTATGTATGTATAATTAGTATATACACACTCAGTGATCTTGGTGTTTTAAGCAATCTGATTGGTTCGCTATCTCTGGCTAATGAACATTATTCACCTCCTAGCGAGTGAATAATGCGTAAGCCAAACAAAAATAAAGCATACTTTTGAATAAAGCATACTTTTGATTCACACTGATTTGAACGGTGTTTAAGGACCGTTATTCTAGACTGTCACGAGTTTTTTTCGAAGATTAACTATAGATTTTCCATGTTCAAAGATTCTGTAAATAGTTTCGCGAATTCGCGCATGCTTTGTACAGCTTGCACGTTTTCCACGCATGAATTGAGAGGTCAAATTAAATCCATTTTTAATGGTTTTCCTTCTGAAAATGTTGTTGAGATCACTTCTTGTGTATATACTAAAACAATTATTCTTCTCAATCTCGGTGAATTTTGGCAGAATATTTACCTCGATTTCAAAGAATAATTGTTAATTATTGACTGAGAGGGCAGGCTAGCTGGAAAAATATTTGGCTGCAGATTAGGACATACATGTATGGACCAAGCAAAACAAAGTCCATGGATACTAGTCAAGAGCCAAAAATTAATATTTTCCGGTCCAGCCGAACTTCTCTCAGTTTGCAGGGCTTGAATTTCAAGAAAATACCTTGAGGCCAGCTGGTTCCTAAGATTTAGATTTAGTCATCAGCAAAAGTATTTCAGTGAAAAGTGTGAAAAGTTACAAATTTTGGCAACACCTATGGTTGTAGCTAAGAAAATAGTCTCCCAGTTCTCCAATATCGCGCTCAGAACTGACCTACATGTACAGCTGTACTAACATTTGGAGTAAACGCCGCAGTATTCAAAGCCGGTGAAATGCGCCGGTTACTGACTTATTATGACAACTCTGCGATATGATCAGATATCAAATGATTGTACATGCGAACCTAAGAACCTATCAGTGTCCTTTACTGAATGAACTCTTCACTGACCTCTTCTCAGGCAGCCATTTTTTTGCTGGCAGCCATCACTTAGCTACAACCCTAAACCCTAGAGGTCACAATGTTTAGCAGGCTCTATCAATGAGTATTTTATCATTTATTGACATTTTTTTGTACAACGAGGATACATGCGTCCATGGCATTTATATTAGAGCTGTACCCATTTACTTAGCCTGCGTGGCAGGCCGTAGAAAGGGAGTGCGGAAAGTCAAAATGAGCGCGGGATCGGAGGGAGAAGGAACGGCCTGCAAGGACGCTATTGTTTTCTTTGTTTTTTACGTCCACCAGACGAACGTAAAAATCCTGATTGGTCAGATTTAATGAATTACCTAACTTCATCCTTCTGATTGGTCAGCGACCTGTCATTCGAAACCATTAAGGTCTTCTTACATTTATATTCAAGGCGGATAAATCTAGAGATCGTTTCGAACTAATTCATCATAGGTTAGCCGATGTTACTTTTCCAGAATTGTTAGCGACCTGATTATTGAAGTCGAGGCCATGAAATTTACTGTCTGATATTAAGCTCAGAAGCTAGTTTGTTTGGAAGACATCGAAGGGGGCAAATTTCACGTTGTCTGTGCATCGGCGGAAAGTGTCACAGATAAGCGATTTCTACAATCATTGAAGAAGAACACTACTGAGTAGCAGTTTAGTGGCTTGTGAGTCGCATACAGTTGAAACATGAACAGGCACTGCAGGCCGACTGCGAATTGATGTAAGAAGCAATCACCGTTATCCCAAAGCTCTTCAGACATTCGCTTAAGACAACTCCGAATATTTCTTTTCCCACCGACGGTTTGAATATATTTCCACGAGCTTTAGCCACACATTTGCCATATGTTACTTTTAGATTTATCTGGCAAACTCTACAAACATTGT
This sequence comes from Platygyra sinensis, assembly GCA_019787425.1. NCBI lineage: Eukaryota > Metazoa > Cnidaria > Anthozoa > Scleractinia > Merulinidae > Platygyra > Platygyra sinensis. Next base: position 9,034 of record JAHPZR010035207.1, read on the forward strand.
TACAATTGCTTTCTTTTTGGCCTGGCGTCTTTCTCGCTTTTCCCAACGTCCGAAGCTAAGGTCTTCAAATTTTAAAATTCATTCTTCGTGCAAAACAACAAAAACAAGAAATAGGAGAACCCATTGGCGCCTTCAGATTTTGTCACGAAAGAAGTGGTGTGATTCTGATTGGATGATTTTGACAGCCAGACATTCCACAGTTGAGTGGGTTTTGCATAGTTAATTAGAGGGCGGAATGAAGAAAACAATAACGTCCTTGCAGGCGTCCCCTACCGCGATCCTCACGTGTCTGTTCTCGCGCTTCATGCGCTTGTCTTTCCCCTTTCCCTCCCCTTCGGACGCCTGCCACGCAGGCTACCATTTACTTGGTTCATGTACATGTAGATAGTTTAGTTTTATATCACAGGGCTAATGGAGTTTACCAGTGGGCTGTAAAGTACATTTTTCTCCTGGGTAGTTAATTAACATTCGTGTCAGTGATGAAATTTTTGATAACAATCAGGTTATTATTTTCAGAGATGCTTCCTTTGGAACTTGTTCATACAATCTCTCTTTAATGGATGTGCTAAATGGTCTTTACAAGGTACATACATGTTACGTGTAATGTAACAATTTAAACTCAAATTGTGTTGAGATCGTACTCAATGTAGCAACTTAGAAATATGTTTTGTGATCGTTCTTTGTTTATGGCTTAATTGTATTACATGTAAAACTTCTCTCTAAAGGCTGGTTTTAACTAGCGACGGAGTTGGAGTCGGAAGCAGAACACTGATTCTGCCCATGACTCCATTCCTTATGATCAAGTGAAAACTACATTGCCATATTTGTAAGCAGAAGTGGAAGAATAAACCAATGACAATATTCAATTCCGGGCTTTGCGATTGGTTGGTTCTTCCGCTTCTGCTTGCCACTCCGACAACTTAGTTTTCACTGGATCACATGCAATGGAGTTGTAAATGGAATCGGAAGAAATGGAAACATTCTGATTCTTCCGACTCTGACTCTGTTGAGTTTATGACTCCACTTACAACTCCGATTTTCGATTTTCACTAGGTCATAAGCTCTCTTATGACTCCGACTATGACTCTGACTCCGACTCCTGTGCTAGTGAAAACCAGCCTTAATAATCCATCCCAATAATTTGAAAGTAGGTTGTAAATTAGTTCTCCCCAAGAAATTTAATATGTTTAGTGGTATTTAACGATAAATCTCTCAACAAACACATGCAAATTAGAGTGTTACATATATACATGTATTTTAGTGGAACAGTGTAACTATCTTGTGATTCATGTCAATTTTTTTTTAAATTTAGGCTTTGCAAAATGGATTTTTTAACTTTGATACTTTTGACGTTGAAGAGTATGAACATTATGAGGTTGGAAACTTTCTATTTTTTATTAATTTATGCTTTGTATGTATGGAGCTTAAGATTGTACAGTGCAGTAGAGCTAGTACAGTAGAAATTTCAGCTGTATATACAGTCATGTACAAGTACTTTCAGCAATAAATGGTCATTGACCAATCAGACTTCCTTATAAAAACTCAATCAGGATTTTTTACGTTCGTCTGGTGGACGTAAAAAACAAAGAAAACAATAGCGTCCTTGCAGGCCGTTCCTTCTCCCTCCGATCCCGCGCTCATTTTGACTTTCCGCACTCCCTTTCTACGGCCTGCCACGCAGGCTAAGTAAATGGGTACAGCTCTAATATAAATGCCATGGACGCATGTATCCTCGTTGTACAAAAAAATGTCAATAAATGATAAAATACTCATTGATAGAGCCTGCTAAACATTGTGACCTCTAGGGTTTAGGGTTGTAGCTAAGTGATGGCTGCCAGCAAAAAAATGGCTGCCTGAGAAGAGGTCAGTGAAGAGTTCATTCAGTAAAGGACACTGATAGGTTCTTAGGTTCTGCATGTACAATCATTTGATATCTGATCATATCGCAGAGTTGTCATAATAAGTCAGTAACCGGCGCATTTCACCGGCTTTGAATACTGCGGCGTTTACTCCAAATGTTAGTACAGCTGTACATGTAGGTCAGTTCTGAGCGTGATATTGGAGAACTGGGAGACTATTTTCTTAGCTACAACCATAGGTGTTGCCAAAATTTGTAACTTTTCACACTTTTCACTGAAATACTTTTGCTGATGACTAAATCTAAATCTTAGGAACCAGCTGGCCTCAAGGTATTTTCTTGAAATTCAAGCCCTGCAAACTGAGAGAAGTTCGGCTGGACCGGAAAATATTAATTTTTGGCTCTTGACTAGTATCCATGGACTTTGTTTTGCTTGGTCCATACATGTATGTCCTAATCTGGCAGCCAAATATTTTTCCAGCTAGCCTGCCCTCTCAGTCAATAATTAACAATTATTCTTTGAAATCGAGGTAAATATTCTGCCAAAATTCACCGAGATTGAGAAGAATAATTGTTTTAGTATATACACAAGAAGTGATCTCAACAACATTTTCAGAAGGAAACCATTAAAAATGGATTTAATTGACCTCTCAATTCATGCGTGGAAAACGTGCAAGCTGTACAAAGCATGCGCGAATTCGCGAAACTATTTACAGAATCTTTGAACATGGAAAATCTATAGTTAATCTTCGAAAAAAACTCGTGACAGTCTAGAATAACGGTCCTTAAACACCGTTTCAAATCAGTGTGAATCAAAAGTATGCTTTATTCAAAAGTATGCTTTATTTTTGTTTGGCTTACGCATTATTCACTCGCTAGGAGGTGAATAATGTTCATTAGCCAGAGATAGCGAACCAATCAGATTGCTTAAAACACCAAGATCACTGAGTGTGTATATACTAATTATACATACATAGTCACAGCTTCAAGACAGCATACCTAAAAGGCAGAAATGGTGGATTACAACCATTTATCAGTGGTCTATAAGACTCCTCTGGTGTTCTCTTTAAGTATATCACCTGAGAAAAATAAAGCAAGAATATATTCATAATTTTTAACACTTTGAATAGTCACCAGGGAAAGTAAATTAAGACTGAAAAAAAAATTAGGGGATGGGAAAGTTAGCAAATGCATACTTGGTTAATGAATAAAAGACTTTTTTAATGTGCTTAGTTTTTTCAGCCACTCAAAAAACTCCAAGGTTCAACCCCAGGCCTTCTGCATTGATGGTAGATAATATAACATTTATGTGGCTCTACAGGTTCTTGAACTGAATTGTGGATCCTGTTTACCTTTTAATTACCTACTGTAGTAAATAACCATATCCTGATTTAAACCCCTAATATGGCGGGGCTCAAAAAGAGTCCCATCTAGTCGTCCATAACAAGTAAAATTTCATATCAGGCTGCTACCACTTACAATCAATCAATCTTGTTTATTCTAGATGCACAAAAACCTCATTGAATAAATGTTTAAATACCAGCCATGAACAGGAACAATCCAACTACAGTTATTGTAAGGGATAAGAATTTATAACAAACCCAGCAATCATTAGTTAGGAATAAATGTAAATGCAGCATCACACTTCCAATGATACATGTACTTACAGAATACGCTGCAATTAAGTATGCTGCATTTGCTCTTTTCCTACTGTCAAATGAAGTGTAATGAACAATCTTCTTCTTTGCTAGTGAAAAGGACTGCAAATATAAACCAATAAAGATGCTTTCCCTGACAACTGTTTCCATCAAAACATTTTAAACTGTATGAATTGATAATATACTGACATACACTGATTCTCCTTTATTGCCTTCTAAGATGATAGGAGAACATACACTAATCCTTTCAGGCCTGTGGGTTCATAACGTCCCATATTTGACTGTGATGCCAAACGATTTCAGGGTTTAAAATGGCATCTTGGTCTGGCACAGATGGTCTAAGTCTGGTTTGGTATTTGGTTGTCAACAACATAGCACAAAGCAGCTCAGATAGCAGCTCAGCCTATGGCACAAGTATATGCATATATACTTGCATATGTGCACATATTGACACATGAACAAACGCAAAAACATGCGCGTGTAATATGCACATGTACAGTTTGCTTACATCTGAGCTGTACTGTCTACCCTGGGTTCCAGAGGATATTTTTTTCTGATCGATATTTCGCGGTGAAGCCACGTTAATGAGGCGCAAAGCGCCGAGGAGAAAAAAATAACCTCTGGTCACAGGAGCACGCAACCTCATTTCCATGCGAGAAATCAGTTCAGAAATTGAACTGGGTCACCGATTGGATACTCCCATGTCCATTGTTCGATGTAGCCAATCAGGGCCATTGTTATATTGTTAATTTCCTGCGGACATGTGAGTATCCAATCGGTGACCCAGTTCAATTTCTGAACTGATTTCTCGCATGGAAATGAGGTTGCGTGCTCCTGTGACCAGATGTTATTTTTTTCTCCTTGGCGCTTTTGCGCCTCGTTAACGCGGCTTCGCCGCAAAATATCAATCAGAAAAAAGTATCCTCTGGAACCCAGGGTATGTACTGTATTGAGTACAAATACAATAACTGTAGTTTAATTAGAGTCACATGTTTACTCATAAAGTACCAGTAGTACTCCATAGTGCAAATATAACTTGTATGTGTGCAAATACATTATTATACAAGAACACAGTTGAATCCTTATCCCCAACTGTACAAAGCTGTGGTTGGAATTCTGGTCGAGAAACGGTCTTAAAAGCTAAATAAACACTATTGCACATAAAACAAGCACTATATGAAATAAATATGGACTTACTGTATATGTGACTACTAAATCATACAATGGAACAGGGTAGATCCCGATTTTTTAAACCTCCATAGAAATCAAAATTGCAGTTCGGGAAATCTAGGGGAAAACTACAATGTTTGACTGAGGGATAGAAACAAACATTGGTTCAAGTTATCACAAAGTCTGGAAAAATAGCGGGTTCTAGAAATCAGAATTCCAGTGCATGTTTAATAAATTGAATATTTCCCTTGAATTAAACTGTATCTTTACATCACACCAACTGAAATCCCCAGAGAGAAGGAGAATTACATGTGAATAGTAGTCAAATGTTTAATTATTACATGTAGATGTGATATTCAGACTTCCTGATAGGTAAAAGGAGATTCATCTTCTACCTTGTGGCTTCACAGTAGACACAGTGCTTCGCGTTTAAGTTCAATATAACACTGAAGAGAATATCTCTGTGTTACAAAGTATGGCAGAATTACAAAGTTCTGCATATTCCAAGGGACAACTTGTTAAATTCCATGACCAGAGTGGTAAATTGTGAATATCCAATTTACATGTACCATGGTTAATAGTGTTGCACTATCCAAATAGTTTGTTCTAGCTAGCAAATGAAACCCATAAAAGAACACAAATTAACTTGCACGATATTGCGCCAAAGAAAACTAAAATTTAATTATTTTTGCCAAGTGTTGGCGTATTAATATCACAAAAAAGACAATTTTTTAGTCACTTTTAGATTAATGTTAATTTCATTAAATGTTCAAATTAAATGAAAACTTTGTATATTAAAGATTAGCTCCAGGCAATCCTATAAAAGCATCACATAGAAATTGTGCTATCCCAAGGGGAACGAAAGAATTCTAAAGATGGAAGATCGCAATTCTATAATATCGCAGACCTTCAACATAATGAAACAACTCATATTAGCGGAAGCCCTAATTTAAAGTACAAGCTTAATTGAATTCGTATTTACTTCACGGAAGAAACAACGTTTTCAAGAATATATCTAAGGAAAAAAGAGATGTAACTTGTGATTCGATAATATGTTTTACTTATCTGTGTAAAACACGAGGCAAATTTCCAAACCACAGAGCTAACTGTTGACGAAACTTGCGTTTTATATTATGTAAGCTTACATGAAACCACAACGTTGGAATGACAACCCGTGCATGAAGAGAATTAGAAACGATCTTGTCTAAGCTTTCAAAGCAACAAGGAAAAGAAAGGGTATATTTAAGTGCTAAAGTAAAGGAACTAAAATACAAATAACGAAGTTTAGTGATAAGCAAATATTCGCCGAGACTTGAAAGCAGGAAAGTGATACAGTCCTTCCATCTATGTTTTGATCGTGTTTTATGTGATAATTCATACCTTGTTTATCAACATCACTTAACGGAATGAACATAAATCCTTAGAAAACGGGACGTGAAAGCTTTAAGGACCCTTAGCCGTAGCATTGATTCACATAAAGGCATGCTAATTTTAATTCCACAGACGTGACTTATTCCATTTTTACGACCGGGTGAGCATTGGAAGCTCGAAGCAAGAAACCATAGTCAGAATTTGAGGACATGTATCAAGCAATTGGATGCGATAACTTCATCGACACAGTTTTATCGACATGTTCAAGTATACGATTTAAAACAGGGAAGCTTACCTTAAGCTTCTTGTTTAATTTACAACAGTAGCGGTACAACATAGCGAGGTTCAAAGGCCCGAAGTCAGCGTAAAAACTGCAGAGAGATAAGTTTACAGATTGTGTAATTAGAAGGCTAGCTGACGGCAAAGCGGAAGCCAAATTAGAACACACTTACTTCTCATAGACCAGTTCATCATCTACACAGAAATAATGAACAGAAACGGTGCTTCGAGGCTTGTTTCGCAGAGTGGCGAAGTACAGTCGATCTGGAAAAAAACACACGGGTCATCTACGATAAACACACAATTTCTGGTGGTAAACCATACTGGCAGCGGATTAAAAACGACCGATAAATACCTTTCAGAAACTCGCATGCGTTTGATAGCTCATTTTCGTCGGCCATAACGTTAAAAACAAGCAAAAAAGAACAGAAATCTTCGTAAAAATCTACACCACCAGTAATGCGTTTACTCCATTCTTCTACTAAGCTTCGACTGCATTACATTTTTCCACCAATCACAGCCCAGAGCATTAGGTTGCCATGGGCGATGACCCGTCCACTGCACAATAGGAATTCATTATGGCGCTTAAAAATGATAAACTGAACAGAACGATAACTGTTATATGATGTGTCCCTGGTCAATCTGTAAACGAAATGAAATATTTTTGATCGGTTTTGACCGGATAGAAAACAATCGATTACTGAATTTTCAGTAACATTTCAAAGTATTGGTCCTAAAACTAGTACACTTTTACAAACTTGAACAGAAGTACAATATGGAACTGCGTGGATGCCATGACAAAGACGAGTTTTAACCATGTTGTATATTAATTGGAGTTTGGAAAACAAATAAAAAGAAATTGAGAACTGCACGTTTCAAACATTCAAACAAACGTGGCAGTTAGGTGACCGAAAACAATTTCTGCCCGTGTTGGGGTATACGAGCCTTAGTAGGTGGGTATAAAAAAAGACATTTTTTTTTTCTGCCCACCGCGACGTGGGAAAAATTGCGGGTAATTGTTTTTATAATTTTCTTTTACATTTTTCCCTCTTCGGACACTACTGAAAATCGAT